>JBBPJV010000902.1:0-13329 GCA_038088915.1 Sutorius aff. eximius
AACCTCGCTCCCCGACATGCTTCTAGCAGCGCGGAGTCTTCTGGCCCTCGGACCTCAAGCTGTGCTCTTAAAGGGCAGTCAGACCATTGTATCGCTAAACGACATTCTTACAGCGAAGCCTCCGAACGATGCCTCGCTCAAAGTAAAGTCCGACTTTCCCTTGGGCGAAGATATCGAGATTCTCGGCGTTCGCCACAATCTGGACACCAAAGATCATGTTGTCGAGGTCCTTTGTCGTGCGAGTGACGCGGAGTCAAGCGCATTGACATTTACCTTGTATCCCAGGCCAGCTTTGAAATCGAAGAACGTCCAGGGAGCGAATGCGGCGCTCAGTGCAGCCTTGGCCTGTGCCCTGGGGAATGAAATTCCAGGTGATCATGTTTAAACGACTGGTTTTGCTTGTTTCCCCGCTTACTCATGCTCTGTGAATCACAGTGGAAGAGGCTGTTGCGCAAGCAACGACATTTACGCGGCTAGGAGTTGAGACTGCGTCACCCTTGGGAACGGGGAATGGTTCTTTGACCCTGCACCACCTCCACTCGACGTCCAGACTCATCGTTCAGCCGTGAGTGTATCGACCGGACAGACTGCGTCGTTTCTGTACTGCTTTCACAGAAAAACGTCGAGGCATCCATACCCATTGGTCCTCAAGTTTATCCAAAACACGGCAACGGTGTGGAAACAATACGTACGACACGATTTTGTAGTCCAGCTGGGAAAAGGGACTTTGGACAACAGGTCATTTCAACATTTCATCAAGTGAAGCGCCTTCAATGAGTTGATGGATGTACGATCTCATGCACCATTGGCAGGCAGGATTACCTTTACTTGAAGTATTATGCGCGGGCATACGCGTAGGTTTGGCTCCGCCGATTTGAAATTGTTTTAACACTCGAGCGCAGTCTGTTGGCGTCCAAATCTAACGATTTTGCGTCTATCAATGCCGCCGTCAAGGCGGTCCTTGGCATCTCGGAAGAACTTGACCCACACGCATCAAGGTCGTTCATCGGTGTGTATCTATGTCGCCTTTGGTTTCCCATCGGCTCAACAGAAAGCAAGGTGGACCACTCGGGTCGCTGATGTCGAGAAGAAATGCCATGCACACCTTGTTCCTTTCGCAGTGGGGTACATCCCCTAGAGATTTGGAAAGGACACCCGAGTCCCCTGCCACCACCGCGTATGGCGCATTCCTCATAGATACGGGGTTACAAGGTGGTGCAACTTCTTCTCCGTCTTCTCGGACGGATATTCAAATCTTATCAAGGTGACACCACGGTGCTTATCATGGCAGTAGCGGCCTGTTTATTGGGATATGGGGAGGTCGGTTTGTGGCTCAAAAGGGAGGCCCAGAAACCGGACTCGTGGGTCAAGTGGGAAGGGAATCCATATCTCGGGTGGATGGAGGAGTATGCTGGAGAGCAATATCAGGCAGGCGTCGTTGACGGTATCAGTGAGTACTTGTCCCATCGATCTGCTCATTCGAATAAGCTTCGCCTCCCTTTAGAAATGATGGAGCTTCTTGCGGAGATCGACTCTCCGTCGCAGCCTCGGTATGATCTCTGGTTTTCCGTTTGGGAGAGGACCGTGCATTTTGAGAAATCATTTTGGGACATGGCATTGAACTTGTCATAAAGTCGGTTCGCCTGCATCCGTTTTCGTGAGCAAAACGTTCCGTTACACTCAGAGTCACAGTTCAGGGACATTGAATTCGCGTAAGCCCCACTTTCAGATCGGAAAGCCAGCAAGGGATTGAAGGAATCTACAGAACAATATTCACTCAGTTTATTCATCTCATGTACACGGTATCCCTAGATCTCATATGTATGCAGCTGAGCAGTGAAATCAGACCGTATCAACTCACGTAGAACTACACATATTACATGAATCACATCGTTAACCTAGTGACGATTGTCCATCCAATACATGTCAATCATTGAGTGTCTTTATAGCGTCGTTAGTCCCAGGCCCAAGATGTCCTCGAATCTCTTGTCTGATATCAATCATTCATGTGTTCGACGAATCTTCCTCGGTCGCCGCTGCCCTCCGTTGTTTGCCTCTTCCCCCTCTGCGACACGGGTAGAGTAAAGCCTTCCCCAGCCTCCTTCATGCCCGCTCCTGGCTTGAGCTGTTCCATGTCCCTTTGCGAAACACCGCTCGCAACAGGTCGACCGCTCCTCGCCTCTTCCTCCTTCTCTTCCTGCAGCTTGAGATACTCCTCGCCTCTGATACGCAGAAATTCCTCCAGTAGCACCGCATTCCTGGAATTGGCCTTGTATATAGCGACGATGATGTCCCCGATGACGGGGACGATCCCACTAAAGGCGGATATCGCGTTGTTGAAAAGCATCCTGCCGATAAGCCAGGGCGGCAAGTCTGCCTCTCGAGCTTTGCGAATCACGAGGACGTAACTGAGTGTGGCACACGCGACGTCGCCTGCACCGGGGATAATGCCAATGATGAACGTCCAACCGAAACGGAGACCGCAAAAGCTAAAACCCCTGTCGAGGCAACGGGCCCTACGTTGCACAGACTTGAGGATTTTCGCATCCCGAGCAGAAATTCCAGGCGGAACATCGCGCTGAAAAAGGAGAGAGAAATCAGCCCATCGGTGATAGATGATTGTGCCGCAGTCGAGGTGACAATGCAATGCTGACCTGTTTGCGGTGCTGTTTCCCCTTGGCATCACTGTAGTACTCGTACACGGGGTCTGGAGGAGCGTATTGTTCCAGGTGTCGCCGGAAGAGCTTGGCGCCTACTTTCTGCATGTATGCAGACATCGTATGTGCTGGTGGTAGGGAAAGAAGAACAGTGGAGGTGCCATTGTTGGGTTGCCATGCTTTACGCAGCTGGACAAATACGTCAGAGGTCTGACCACACAGCACAGCCATATCTTAGTATTGTCATTTGTTATGTAAGCGGGGCTGAATGGCACAGCAGTGGATGCTTAAAACGACCCTCTGCGCAATTACACACCAACTTACTTACGCACCATGATCCCCGACGAGCAGAAGCTCTCCGAAGAATACGTCCAGGACAGTTTCCACAGCTACCTCAAGTCTTCCCTCACCCATGCAAAGGTCGAGAGACTCCTCGAGCCAGAAGTACTCGCGAGCGCCGAGGGGGATCTCATGATCACAGGTGAGCATGCGGTTCAGGTCCAAAAAGTAACCTTACCTAGTATGACGTGACAATCTCAGGCCCAGCACTCTGTCTCTATTTTGCCGCTCTGCGCTGTACCACTGTCCCACCGTCAGTGCCACTTCCCAGAAGCTCTAAATCTGCACCACCCCGTGAACTCACGGAAGCCAACTGTCCTCCCGCATTTCTTGGTTTCCTCCGCGTATGGGCATCCACCGTGTCGAGGATCCAAGGTCTGCAGCCAGAATACCAACATGACCTCGCCCGAGTCATATGCAGTCTCCCTCCTGTCTCACAACCAGTCAACCCTGCTGTCTCAGGGATCGCCGCCGATCTCCGCGCTGTAGCGATCGAGATATCACAGAGACGGTCTTTCCAGGACAGATACGCAAGCGATCTCCAAGCCGCACTCGATGCAGGCTCGAGCGGCTCCTCTCTCAAAGTAAAAACCTCCTTCGTGCCACCTCCCGCTTACGACGGCTCCTCCGGCTCCGATGTCAAAAACGGAGTCAAAAACAGGACCAAGTACAGCGCTTCACCGGTATCACCGGCGTCCGTGTTTCCATCTCGAACACCATCTCCGGTGTTATTCCCGCACAATTCCCCTGCGCTCGAAAGGATCCGTCAGATCCTTTACGCTGCGCTTGGCGACGTCCTTGCTGGCAACGCGACACTCGGTCGGATGCTCAAGAGGGACCCTCCTCGTGCATACTTTGCTTCCGTCGCTCTTGCCATTCTCGATGTCGGCACGTTTGCTGTGCGGCCAGACGGCTCGATCGATGCCGGACCCGGCATGCGACTGACGCTCGACGAGTGTCCAGACGCACTCAAGCCCCTCATGGTCGAACTCGGAGACATTGGTAAACAGGCAAAGAAGATGGAAAAAAAGGACGAGGAGGTGGCTATCGAAGCGGCACAGAGAGGAGACGACCCGCCGCTTCCACGATTAGACAAGGCCAGGAGGATGCTGCAAGAAGGCGTCGGTCACGACCGGGGCCCGAGCAGCGCCAACGGGGAACATTGTGCCCGGCAGGACAGCGTACAGGGAAGAACGGTCTCGTTTTGTAACCGAGTCAACACGCTCGCGCTGAACATATCCAAGGTGAAGACGTTTCGGGAGAGACAGCATGAGGTGTTTGAGATCCTCTCAGCCGTTTGCGGGACTTGAAGCCGGTGGGGAGGATGGCATACGTTGTGACGTTGTTAGGTGTGGCTTCGGATTCCACTTGTGTATTGATACATCACTTCTGCTCGCGGTACCCTTTTTGTTCTGTACAGTATGACAAGACCGTAATTTAGTATACCCTCTCTCGCGTCTCATTGATCGGTTATACATGTCCTACCACTGGAGGATCCCTAGTATTAAGAGCTTAGTTTCCGTTGTATTACACATGTACAAGGATCATCGATCAACTTCGGGTCGATCTCGAGGAAATGACAAGCTGGCGGTGCGCTCAGGCACTCTGAACTTTTTTTGATATGAACAACTACATCGATACATGGATGACACAGGAACCATGCAGTCCGACCAAAAACGCGTGTAAGATCCAGGTTGGCATCATCCATCAATGAGAATTCAGTATCCACAATCATCCATAAAAGAAAAATAAAACAAAGAGGGCCGGGGGCCAACGCATGCTCGAAACCAGTCACTCATCCTACTCCATCGGACGACTCCAGAGTCTGCGTGGAAGCAACAGCGAGGCACCCATACCAACACACACGAGGAAGAGTAGATAATAGTACACGAACCAGGCCCGTTCGGGGGATTGAATCGAGATCGAAAACATGGACGTAGCCGAGGCGGGTCCGATCGCACGCATGATCGACACGAGCAGCTGTGCGATGCCGTTGGTAACCCCGAGAGAAGCCCGGTTAGGAGAGGCCGCTGCGATATAGATAAATATGCAAGCTGCAGGCACGTCGATTAGTCGTCCGGACGTACGACCGACGAATGATGCGTGGCTCACAGTATCCCAGATTTAATATTATCGAGAGAGCGAGTTGTATCCCGACTGTGGACCAAACTGCCCAGCCGAATCCTTGGGTTTGGGCAAGAGCGTTGAGCAACGGAAAGGTAAAGATCACGGGTATCCCGCACGCTATAGCGAAAGAATAAATACTCTTGGACCCAAACCGGTCGTGCAGATCCGCAAAGAAGAAAGCCTGAAACAACCCATTCACCACTCCGTACGTGGAAAGAATATTGCCGATTCTTGGTGGATCGAGGCCAAGCCCTCCAAGTTCTATCGGAGTAGCGAAAAAGAGTGGCTGGACGGCTCGAATCGCGATATCCAATAGAGAGAGTGCTGCGTAATTGCCAGCTGCGATAAGTACACGTGGAACCATGAGCTTGCGAAGCGGTAGTGGAGTTTCGGCCTCCTTTCTAACTTCGTCACCCCCCAACGTTTCGCTCGATGAGTCAGGGGTAGGTGGTATGGATTTCACGGAAGGTTCCTTGCTGATTTTAGTCTTGATCAACTCGCTGAGTGAGACGCGATGAGGGAGTGTCTTGTGATTACCTTTAGCGGGGAAGTGGCGGAAATGAGTGTGTGATCCACTAACCTCTTTTAAGAATAGGAACGTAACAAGCCAGGCTAGAGCGGAAAACGTCGCGGGTACAGCGCACGCCAAGAAATAAGGATACGTCCTGAAGAACTCCCAATTCCCGAAAACATCTGGGAAGAGATCAGCAGGCTTCGATAACGACCCGCCGATATAAGGGCTATTTAAAGCGTGAACTCGAATGAGCAAGACCGCCGCAGGGTGCCACGGCGAAAAGACTGACCCTAAGGTGGCACCGCTAGACCAAGCTATGGGCATATATGCATACGCCTGCGGAAGATTCGTCGAGTCTGTTATCTCCACCATCATGCTTTTCATAACACCTATATTTCCATTCAAGGCACCATTCAGAGAACGACTAAACCAAGACGGATATTGTTAGGAGGTATCGAGAAAGGGGAACAACAAACAAAGACAGCACCTCATTACCAAGCCCCAAAAGGTCTTGGACAAACCAAAACAATACATTGACGCAGACAGCCCGACCAAGCCAGTCAAGATGACAGGTTTTCGGCCGATATGATCCGATACTCGGCTCCAGTGTAGCACAGTGAGAGCTTGCGTTGCAAAAAACAAGGAATGCTACGACGTTGGAGATAAGGACGAGGAGTGAAACAAAAGGAAAGACCATGAAGACGTACCATCAATCCCACATAATATCCAACTTGAGTTTCGTCGCCATTCGTAATACCAATGTCTCGTATCAGCTTGAAAAGTTTTGTGAGCCGATGTAAGATAGAAGGGGACGAGAACAAACCTGAGGAGCAAAGGGAGCGATAACTTGTGAGGTGAGGGGCTCCGAGAGCTGAAGAAAGAGAATAATAGAAAATTGACGCCACGGCAATGGCGTTCTGGCCTTCTTCTGTTTCTGAGCCTGCAAGAGCGGCGTTTCCTCATCTGCCGCTTGCAAGGAGGACATGGAGGTTGGTCAGAAAGAGTGATTATTTAATGAAGAGAATTCCAGTCTTACTTTTTACATCCTGGTGCCGAAGTGCGATTCGGCCTTCGGAGTCTCGGCTCCTTAATCGATTACGGCGCATCCCCGTCGGGAAGCTTCACACGTACGATGACTGTGTTCCTATCCTCGGATTGGTTAGAGAACGAAATGGATATGTTATAAATGACTATCTGAGTGTTGAAACCGACAGGAGTGAGGAGCACCATGTGGCATGGGGGAGATCTAAGAAAACGCGTATTGCCTTTTGTGATAACCGGCCCGGCCAAGCAGTAATATTAAAGCGCACGTGACTGACGCGTCCAAGCTACCCATGGCAGGCAAAACGGACGCGAGTGTACGCTTTGATAGGGAGGTCCACAATGGGATCGTTGCCACCGTTCGTTAGTCCACATCATAGATATAAATCCTTACACGTGCCCCTTGCGCCCAATTGGTCCTCCCACAAGAATGCCACAGGTCACGCAGAACTATATGTCTGCCGTGACCACCGCGCCCGGACAAGATAAGGCACTTCCAGACATCCCCATCGACATCGACATTGGGGGGGCCATGGCAGAGGGCGAAGTGGTCCAGCCCGTACCGCCCTTAAAGAACACGATAGCTGCGAATAAGGCACTCCCATCCATAAGAGTGGAGAAGACGCTGTCGCAAGAAGAGATGAGTCGGTCACACGAACTCTGGAATGAGGCTGGACTGAGTGCGGTAAGTGTCGTCAGCACTCCCGTTGCCATAGTCGACTGATCAACTCGTTGGAAGCGCGCACATCGTAGGAGGCGACGCGATCAATATCCCAACCCACGTCGAATCCCAGCTCCAATTTCCATACCCGAGCCTGAGGATGATCTACCTACCTTATCCCCCGCTGGTTCATCCGTGACAAGTACAACTCCCCCTACCACGGGAACACGAAAACGGTGGGGGTCCCTCAGTGCAAGGTAGTGTCACGCCAGGGTTCGAGCAACTTGTTCTTACCTTGTTTGTTCAGACTATTTCGCGAGACACGGCAGGCAGAGAAGAGGATTCCCAACACACTCGGGGCACTGCGTGCGATGGCACAGAACCGGCTGAAGAAAAAGCTGAGGTATGCCAAGTCTGCCCCAAATCTCGGTGATCAAGCCGCACCGGTAGAACGAGGGCTTGTACTTGAGCCCATAGTGCCGATGCCTGTGGAAACGCCGCCCAAGGACGCAGAAACGGAGGGTCCCCGCGCCCCATCACCGCTCGGGGAGTCGGAAATCCCTGAGGCTGTTCTTCCACCGGAAGACATGGATCAGAACGCAATCTACTTCACGATCGACGCCAACTGGCATATTTCGGCGGAGAGCGTGGAATTCCAGTTCATCACGCCCATCCCTCATAGTTCAAGTGTCATGGGAAGGCCGGACTCTCCTCTTTTACACAGAAACTTCTCGCTCGATCAGCTCGCGTTTGCAGCACAGGAAGCCATCACCGCTTCGACCACCACGGAATATCCCGAGGAGGCGTCTTCAAGTGATGAAGTCCTCCATCTAACCGACGAACTGCAAACCTACCTAGAATGCTGAACCATCGCACTTGGGCCGCACCGCCATTTAGGCAATGACCGATGACAGTCCAGAAGTAACGACGGTCTTGCTGGCATTGCTTTAGTCGTCAAGAGACCTGTATTAATGCTGTATCCTTTGGCATGAACTGCCACGTTCTTCGTGCAGAAGTGACTGTTTTTAATTAACTTACATTCAAGGCTGGGATGAAGCCATGGTGATAGGGCGCCTCTTGGGTGTGTCAGCAGGGGACGCCGCAATCAAGCCGCCATTGTCCTTTCTTGTGCCTCTTGGTGCGATGAAGCGCTTGTATTTTCTCCGCAGTCCCAACGAGAAGTTGTACACTTTGAGCATTTTTGTTGCCTCAATGTGGGGCAAAAGACATCCGGAAAAGCGCCTTCACCTCGGCTTGGTGATTTCTGCGAAAATTATCGGTCGGCAACGCCCCTTCTCCGCATGGCCACAAGCAGTGCAAAAATGACCCACACTTGCTACATTTATACCCTCCACTTTGTCGCCAACTCAAATCTCATCCACCACCAGCTGCAATCCTCCGTCTTGTTTCTTCCCTGTATTCTACATGATCTTCCTCCCCACCCTCGTCTCGCGCAACGTTCCCGGCAAGTCCCACACAGAGAACGAAGATCCAGCACTGTCCCCAAAGAGATCCTTTGCACAGCACATTGAGGATCATCTGTCACAGCTCGAGCCCAAACGTCGCCATGTACGGCCTGACGGGCAGCCCTCCAGACGAGCGCCTTTGGGTGAGTTGTCAAGCTTCCTCCGCCAAAATAATGGCTGGACATGTTGTAACTAGATCCGTTGTCTGCATCGGACTTGGAGAACAGGAGCAGCCGGCGCTCTCGCTCGACTGACATTGCGTCCTATCATTCCATCGCAACTCCCTCAACTCCTCCCGATCTCCGAGTCTTGCACCCTGGGCAACACATAAGTTCCGATTCTCGCGGGATGCGATGCAGCAACACCTCCGGTGCCCCGGTCTGCTCGTGGCCACCACCAATTCCAACTCCGAGCACGGATGATTCGTTGAAACCCAATCTTTTGGGACAACAGCCCCCACTGCATCGCTCCGCTGAGAAGTCGACACGAGGCGATTACCTTTCACCTACTTCTACCACCCATTTCCCGGATTCTTCCCAGACAGAACCCACGACGACCATGGTCAAGCTTCCGCGAGCGACTGAGTGGAAATCTGAGAACGTGCTGCAGCCCATTCGCTCACGAACCAACTCTTTGCCATCCGTACGGCGGCCACCAGAGGAACTCTGGCGATCGGACTCTGGACCGACCAAGGCGGCCTATGAGTCTGTCGACATTGCTGACCCGTTGGTGTGCCCCACACCACCAGGTCTTCCCTCTCCCCCACCTCGCTTGAGGCGCAGTGGCTCCCTTTCAGGATTGCTCCCCCATGGCTCGGTATCGTTATCCTTGGCTCCCGGATCACAGCCTCTAAGGGTCTCAGAATACACAAAGGCCGTGTCGCCCATAGGCGCGGAACGGAACCGGGTCGTCTCCATCACATTACCACACATTCGGAACTCCCCGGTAGCAAAACCACATGATCCTCCCCACTGGTGTTCCCCACGTAAAACCGATACAAAGTGGAATACACCGCCCCCGGAGAAAATGCCGATGGAAGCCGAACGTACTATCGTACCCAAGGAAGACCTGGAGCGTCTCTTGCGTCATGCAGCTCGGAACAAACATGCGCCGAGGATCATATCTCCGTTGAGCCCGCTTCGTGCCACAACTCCGGCATTTGATCTGTCCGCTGATCCGACGTACCGACTACATGTGCCTTCCCAATTGAACATTCCGTCGCCCCGGTACTCCAACCGGCCACCAAGTCGAGCACGAACGTATGTGTCTTTTCCTCTCCCCACTCCCTGGCATTGTCGTGGCACCGCTGGGTCTCATTGCGCGTCTTCCCCGTCTTGCTTATAGGGTCTGTGACAGTTATCAGTCAGTGAGCTGGGATACCACCTGCATGCATTGCAAAGAGTGTAAACGGGACAGCGTTGGCAAAAGGCTACTGGCGTTCCGCTACCGCCAGCATCAGACTCACCACATCCAGCACAACAAGCTTCTTATGCATCCCGCCCGCGGAGCGAATACGCCTATCGTGGACGACGATTGCATCATCCTCACCAATCGAATCCGAGAGACGTTTGCGTACGAAATGGACGACGAGGAGAAGGGTCTTTGGGACGAGGTCGCTGCAATCACCGGTGGTGAGCCTGTACTATTTTCGCGCGTGGGTGTGCCGTGCGCTGCCGCCACCCATCTACGAGCAATGGACAGTGGAAGCGACGACGGGGCTCGGGAAGACTATTTGGAGATCGCGGATGAAGGCCTGCTCGCGACCGAGTCGACCTTGTTGCGCGACGTGAGCGTTTATTAGACAAGGGAAGGCCTCAACAAACTTGTATCGATTCTATCCTTTTCCGCACATTTCGTTCGTTCCTGGTTTTCATAGTCTTGGCACGGACAGTTTTATGCTTTTATATCGTGAATTGGGGTGTATTGTACAGAATTCGACGTTTTCCCCGTACTTTTTTGTTCTACAACCGTTATTTGTAAACACGGCTCACAACCTCGTTTCGTACTAGTGTACAAAACGAACGAGGCAATCACCGGTCGGGTGCATGGGTGGCTGTCACTATGGGAAAACATCAACCGCCGATACTGGTCATATTGATCCCCGCTGTTCCCGCGCGTTTCCCATCGGGACGAATATGTACTCATTACTGTAAATAACTCTCAGTCCCGTTGTGGTTCCCGATTGTTGCATTCGGATGGCACCGGGAATGACACGAGCTGATTGCTGAGATCAGTGAGAGCCCACCCAAGGCGGCCACACGTGTGCCGTGCAGCACCCATCCGTGGTAGAGTGGACGGTGACATCCGCGTCGTCGAAGAGAAAGTACATAATGCCATCCAGAGGCTGTAGCGCGACCGACTGTTTCTGTCAAAGAAAACAGACCAGCACATGAACAAGGAAAACGTGTTGTTGTTGTTGTTTTCTTTCCCCTGTGGCACGAAAGAAACCCAGTCTGGGTTGCGCTATGCCGTACTACCATGCCACTGACAGTAACTTGGACTTGACAATACCGGACTGACCAGTCATGCAAGCGCCGAGTTCATAGCGCTTGTCCGTCTGCAACCTCTTTAGTGTGGCTAAATATTCATATGGGCGGGTGGTTTTGCATTGTCCACTCGGGCTCGGTCCTAGTCGTTTCATGGCAACAAGCGCCAGTGAGTGCCGATATGAGTGAGTATGAACTCGGGGGCGGTACGGAAACGTTCGTGCTGTTTGAACCCGACTATCGCGGGTCCGATTCTACAGTGTCCGCCCCACGGATGGTGGACAAACAGGTCGCTCTCTTTCTGACGTCTACGACCGATGGATGCAAGACATCCACGAGAAGCCGGGGACTCCGAGGGAGTCTTTGGATTATACCAGTGCCTGTGGGTAACATGTAGTCGACTTCCTGGGCGCAAGAGAGGAGACGCAGTGCAGGTGGGTCTCTCGGACGCTATTTAACGTAACTCACCTTCCCGTCACGTTACCAATGATCGTGAGTGATCCCAGGTCTTCTCTTTCTGATTTCCCACTGGCAGCAGCGGTAGAGACGACTTCATGACGATTGGTTTCCTGTCGCTTGCAGTTTCTCCAGAGCCGATAGTGCCCTCATACTGGTAGAAGAGATCTTTGCGCTTCAGATGTCCATTGATGCACAGCACACTGGCGGCAGGGTTTGGAGAAAACACATCCTTCTAGACGATTACAAGCAGAGAACCCACTGGGTAGTGGTGTTGGGAGAGAAGGACACTGGATTCGGGTGGTTTCACAGCACTGGGCTCCTGAGCTACGCTTCCGCACGCAAGGCCCTCGCATACCCATGGCGTAGTCGGTGGTGGATCCGTTGCGGATGAACGCCCCTTACACGGTGGGCAACGCGTTAATTCGTCGCGGGTCTTTTGACCCGTCACTAGGCAGCTCAAGGATGATCCCATATCGATGTCAACGGATTCATAACGAGAATAATGAAATCGATCGGTAGGGATGACTACGACGATCGATGAGCGGTGTTCTTCTCGAATCTACTATACACCCACGACCTGCGGCATCACGAATCTTGCTGGAATTTGAGTCATTGCAGCATACACATACACGCATCCATAATAATCGGCGAATATCATCTTCTTGGCGGGCAGGTTCCTGACCACTCAATTTGCCTGAAAACCCGTCCCTGAGTGAGTGCCACACCACGAACACGGCATGACGAGCACGAATCACCTTCCTGCCATCTCAAAATAGGTTATATTCCCTCCCAAGAGGCACACGTCTCGCAGGCTCGATGTCCGCCAATACCCCGTCCGCGCGCACCTCGTAGCTCTCTGGGTCGACTGCCATCTTTGGCAACGTATCGTTCCACTTCATATCCCGCTTCATCACCCGACGACACCCGACGACGGGCTCGACACGTTTGTTGAGGTGGTAGGACGCAATGGTGCCTGTTTTGATGGATGCCTTTGAGACAAAGGCGATCGAGTTCAGGGCGGCGGATGCGGGGAAGGAGCCCCACATCGGGCGGCCGTAGGTCGGTTGTACGGTCGGTATGGACGCGTTCGCTTCACCCATCTATTCACACGCATAAAGGGGGGATAAGAAAGGAAGAAAACATTGGTCCATCGAGATTGGAAGTCGAAATGGGGGGATGTACCTGAGCCCAAACGATGACGCCCGACTTGAGGACCATCTCGGGTTTCGCGCCAAAGTTCTCTGGCTTCCAGAGGACGAGGTCGGCGAGCTTGCCCACTTCAACCGACCCGACGTGTGCATCGATGCCATGCACGATAGCCCTACATAATTCAGGGAATATCATGATCAAGAAGACCCGCCCGCTAGACGGTGAGGACGAATACATCTGGGAGCACGCACGGATTGATGGTGTATTTCGCGATATACCGCTTCACGCGACCATTGTCGCATTCATCGGTATCCCCAAGTTCGGTGAGAGGACCCCGCAAGGATCTGAGCTTGCTCGCGGTTCGCCATGTCCTCGCCGCGACCTCGCCAACCCGGCCCATCGCCTGTGAGTCGGAACTTATCATGGATAT
>JBBPJV010000903.1:0-13328 GCA_038088915.1 Sutorius aff. eximius
GAACTCAATTTCCATGGATTTCATCGAGCAGCTTCCACCCTCAGAGGGCTTCACTGCCATCCTTGTGGTCATTGATAGGTTGTCTAAACAGGCCATTTTCATTCCTACTCATGATACTGTGACTTCCGCTGATCTTGCAAAGCTATTCCTCATTCATGTCTTTTCCAAGCATGGAGTTCTGTCCCATGTCACTTCCAACAGGGGCTCTGAGTTTGTTTCTCACTTCTTCCGATCCTTGGATAAAGCGCTGGATATGCATCTCTATTTCACCTCCAGTTATCACCCAGAAGGCGACAGACAGACAAAGCGCGCTAACCAGACTCTAGAGCAATACCTTCAAGTCTATTGTAACTACCAGCAAGATAATTGGGCTGATCTTCTTTCCCTCGCAGAATTTGCCTACAACAATGCACCTAGTGCTACCACTGGTGTTTCTCCATTCTTTGCGAACAAGGGTTATCACCCGAACTTTTCTGTTTACTCTGAATGTTCTCTGACCTCCTCCGCAGCTTCCTCCTTCATCACTGATTTGGACGGACTCCATGAGTTCCTCCGATCAGAGATGTTGGAAGCACAGAAGTGGTACCAAGGTCCTGCTGATGCAAAGCATAGCCCTGCTCCTGACTTCAAAGTTGGAGATATGATATACATGAAAGCCAAATACCTCCGTTCTACTCACCCTTCTAAAAAACTTTCCGAGAAAAATCTTGGTCCATTTCTGATTATTGTCCATCTGGGTAGTCATTCTTTTACTCTACATTTACCAGACTCCCTCCGTTCCGTTCATCCTGTTTTTCACGTCTCACAGTTAGAACCTTCAACTCCGAATACTATATCAAACTGTGTCCAACCTCCGCTGCCTCCTGTGGAGGTCAACAGAGAACCAGAGTATGAGATCACAGAGATCCTTGACACCAAGATCGATCGGAGAAGGCATCATTGCCAACTCCTGTACCTGGTGCATTGGCTCGGATATGAGGGAACTGACGACGAGACTTCCTGGCTTCTGGCCACGGAGTTGGCAAACGTGAAAGATCTTGTTGTGGACTTCCATCAGAGGTATCCCAGTAAGGCTGGGCCACTGCCCGCTTTGGAATAGGAGTCTCCATCATGCTTTCACTTTTTTTCTTTCTCTCTGCTGTCTTCTGGTCACTCCGTTGCCTTTTCTTTTCCTCCATCATACCTTTGATTACCATCTATTTAAAGAAAAGAAACATAAAGAAAACAAAGACAAAAAACAGAAAAAAAAAAAACAAAAAAAAAAACAAAAAAACAAAAACTGAATAAGTCTATTGCTGTACTCTACTTAGTCCTCCGTTTCCCCTCCTTCCTCCTCTGCATCCTTCTCCGGGACCTCTCTGTCCGTGTCGTCCCCTGTCTCTTCCTCTGCCTGCACCCCGATCTCCATGATCTCCAGCCCCTTCTAGACCCCTGCACTGCTCGTCGTCCCCCCCTCCTTCCCTCCCAGCCACAGGCAGTGGCCCTCCACCACATTCGCCAGCCGTTCCAATGACTCTGCTATGTGGAGCCACGTTTGCACCATCAGTTCCCCAGCCGCTGGTCCCCATGCCCTTTCTGCCGCCACCTTTGATGGTCCCACCACAGGGATCTCAACAACAGGCCAGGCCCATTTCTTCCTCTCTGCCTCGCATGGCATCTCCTCTTCCTCCGTGCGTCTGCACTCTGCGTGCACCCTTGTGCACTCAGCACATGCAGGTGCCCTTGCTGCTTGACCCCTGCGGTGTGCACGCCAGTCGGCGCATGATGCATCAATCGCAGGGGCCTTTCTCAGGTGCCTTGCGCTTCTTCCCCTTTGTCCTGCACCTGGCCTCCTCCTTGGAGTTGGACAGGGTGGTGGGTTCCTGTGTTCTTGTTAGCAGTTAGTTTCCTTTCGTTGCATATGGTACTCACCACATCGCCTGATGGGCCCCACTGCCTCTTCTTTCCCTTTCCCTTCCTCTCCCTCTCCCTCTCTCTCTCATGCTCTGCCCTCCATTGCACCAGCTCCTTCCTGCGCACCTCTGCCACCGCTGCCTCACGCGCCCACTCCTGTTCCTCCCTCTCGCGGCATTCCCGCTCCTCTCACTCACGCCATTCACGTTCTTCTGCCCCATGTCGCACTCATGTGGCCTTCTCCCATTCCTTGCACTCCTGGACCCGCTGGAGGTGAGTCATCAACTCCTGCTCATCGTCTTCCAATGAGGGGGTGGGTGTGCGGTGGTCAGACATGGTGGTTGCTTGGTTGGTAGTTGGTGTGGTTCAAGGTTAACCAGGTTTTCCGACGCGGGTAAAATTTTGCACTCCGAGGGCGCATATTGGGACTTCACCTGGTAAGCGACATCACCATCATCACTTCCGTTTCCGGTCATCCTCTCTTCAGGGACTTGACTGCCCCCTCGGACTGGCTCTGGCCCGGACTTCTGTGCTTACCACGGCCTCAAGGGCTCGGCCTTAACGGGGGGGCACTGTCATATCCATCATTCCGCTCCTAATCGTGCCTCCTCCACCCATCCTCCAACCTTCTCCAGTCATCTCCAGCCTTCCTCACACATCCTCTGCCCATCATCATCATTCCTCCCTTGGAGTTACACCCTGGAGTTCGTATCTCCGCTCAGATTAACCTCGGTTTTACCTCAGCCATCGTCAGACTTACTATATATCATCCATATCATTGTCTCTCTTACATGTTTCATCCATTACTTGACATTTGACATCTGTCATTTGTATCCCTAACACTCCTACATGTTTCAGTCACACTTGACATCTGTCCTCCTTATTCTGTACCTTACTCTGTCCATACTTAAGGACTGCGTCTCCCATGTATATTCCTTAGTACAAATATTGAACAAGCCAATCTCCTCTCGTGTCCGATTCCCTCCTATGTCTCCTACCCTCTATTCCTACGAAGTCTGAGGACCTGGACCTATACAAGGGTGCGACACATAAGTCCTGCGCTAACGTCCTCCTAAGTTCTCCTACTCTGTCTCCTCCATTTTGGACCTCCGGTCCTCCCCCACCACTTATCCCTTTGTACCTCTAAATCTCCAGTCGGACTTGCTGGACATCACTCAGAAACGAGCTCAGAGATCATGGAATCTTAACAGTTATGCCATATTCCTTGCAGACAAGATCATTTCTTGGCTCTCTCACAGGCAAAAGAAGATTATGCTCTTATCAACAGAAGCAGAATATTGTGGAATGACCGAGACAGCCAGACAATTGTCTTGGATCAGGTCTCTATTCACAGAGATCAGGTTTACCCTTCCATCCTTCCAGTTGAATGTAGACAACAAAGGAGCAATTTTTCTTGCATCAAACCCTGCACAGGAAGGTCAAATCAAACACATTGCAATATCATACCATTACATCCACAAGAAGCTTCAAGACCAGGAGATATCTTTGTTCTTCATTCCAACTAGCAAACAAGTGGCAAATATCATGACAAAGAATCTCTCCTTGCAGAAGTTCACTGTTGGCTTGAAGATGTTGAAAGGACTCGTTACAAGCACAGGGTGTCCACAAGACCAAGACCTCTGATCATCTCTTCCTTTGACTCACAAAGGAGAAGATGATTTGACATCAAGTCTATGATTTACCATTCTCAACATGGTCAGCAATGGGGAGTGTTGAATTTGTGGTGTTTTCTATCTTTTATCCATGACACCACAAAGGCCAGTTTACTTTCTCTTCCCATGTCTTAACTTTTATATCACTTTAGAGACAAGTGGCTAGAACTCATGCTCCCCAATCTTATCTTATCTTATCTTATCTCTATCCTGATAGGACAGGGAGATAAGGTAGATAAGAGAAGAACATGGATAGATCCTTTAACAGACTGTTGCTATGGTTACAGCACTGTCACTGTCACCTGTTACAAAACAACTTCTCTGTCATACTTGATGTGAGAAGTGTTTCAGGTTGGCAGATGGTTGCTATGATACTAGAGTGCCCACCAATCATATCCTTTGGGGTTTCCCATGATAACCTTGGGGATGTTCAGGTTGACAGGTCATATTTTGATTGGAGGGTCCTTGGTTACCTTAGTGTTTTACCTTTTCCCCAGTATTATCATTCTGGATTTTAACCTTAATACTTACATGTATATAAGGAGGTGGGTTTGGCCTTATGCCTTTCCCCCAGGCTGCCTACTACAGGCCAGTGAATACACACCAAGTGACCTGCACAACTCCCTTCCTTCCTCTACTCAAGGAACTCAGCTCATCACCACTACTCTTCTATATTCCCCTCAAGGATCTGTCCCTCTCTGGACCAGCTTAGCTCCCATTCTAGTCAGACACAATCTACAGGAGATTGAGGAACTAGAAGAAGCCCCAAGCAGACTCTACAAGGCTTGTATCAGTGAGCATCCCTCACTGAGCATACTATGTCCAGTGTTTGTTCCATCACATGACTGGACTCAGGAACATTCCTCTGCTACCACTGACACAATTCTTTCTCTATTGAGGAAGGGTACATGAGCCTAAAGACCAGTGGACTCACACGATCACCTCAGACTGTTGGAAATCTCCTGGGTTGGGTTTCACTCCCAATTTCCAACAGGGAGAGATCCTGGGGCTTCTTCCAGAATTTCAAATTCTTGTGATCTGTTCAGATCTTGAAATGGGTTTTGTCCACCAGATGGTGTCTCCATTCTTTCAACACATGGATAATGGCTAACATCTCCTTGTCATATATCAGATAATTTTGTTCGGCAGAGTCCAACGATTTGGACATAAATCCAGCTGGATGCCATTCTCCATCTGCCATCTTGTATGAGAGGACTGCCCCTGTGGCAATGTCTGAAGCATTGCATTCGATGTGTACTGGTCTGGCAGAGTCCGGATATGTGAGGAGTGGGGCAGAAGTTGCAATTTTCTTCGGCTTCTTGAAAGCTACTTCACAATCTTCAGTCCACTCAAATTTCATCTCCTTTCTTGTAAGGTTGTTCAAGGGGCAGGCTATGTCTGCAAAGCCCTGTATGAATTGGTGGTAGTAGTTGACCATTCCTAAGAATGATTGCAACTGTTTGAGGTTTCAGGGTTGGGGCCACTCCTTTATGGCCATCACTTTGGGTTCTTGCATCTCAACCCCCTCCCTAGATACTACCATTCCAAGGTAATCCACCTTGTCCTTGTGGAAGAAGCATTTGAAGGGCTTCAGGTAGAGGTTGTTTTCTCTCAACCATCATAGTACTTCTTGTACCACCTCTATGTGTCCCTCCTTGGCCTTCTTCAACATGAAAATCATGTTGTCATCAATGTAAATGACCACCATTGTGTACATGTCAGTGAATATGTCATTGACCATGTTTTGGAAGATTCCTGGGGAATTGTACGTCCCAAAATACATGATGAGGGGCTCGAAGGCTCCAATTGGGGTAGTGAAAGCACCCTTTCATTCATCACCTTCCTTGATCCTAACATTGTTATACCCCCACCTTAGATCAAGGGTAGTGAACATATCTGCATCCTTCAACCTATCCACCAACATGGGGATAAGTGGCAAGGGGTAGTTGTTCTTCTTCATGTGTTCGTTCAGGTAGTGGTAGTCCATAACCAAATGCTTTTTGCCATTCTTCTTCGGTATGAAAAACACCAAAGAGGTTTGGTCTGACTGTGAAGGGTGAATATAGCCCTTGGCTAATTCCTTGTTGATAAATGAATGGAGAGTTTCCATCTTGACATCTGACAAAGGGATTATATGACCCTTTTTTTTCATGAAGTCATCTTCTAGTTCAATGGCATGGTCTCATGCCTTTTGTGTTGGCATGCATTGTGATTCCTGTTCAGAGAACACATCCAGATAGTCCCAGTATTCTTTGGGCACTTCTGTTCTCAGCTGTTCTTCCTCCTCTTTAGAAATGGCATGAAGGTACACTTCTGCATTTCGTTTGCAGTCCTTTGTGCAACACATGAACTGTATCGTCTTGTTAACTCAGTCAACATCCAGGTTATGTCGTGACAGCCAATCATATCCAAGGATCAGATCTTGGTTTCCCAGAATCGAGATGTAGGCATCAATTGCCTCTTGATGTGGGTTGCCCTGTAGATTGTGCACAGTTATGATAACTGCCACTTTCTCCAAGATCTTCCCAATGGATTGATTGGTTCCATCAGTGTTAAGAACTCTAATCTTGTGTTTCAGCAAGATTCTTTCTAACCTGCAATCTTCCACATACTTCTTGTTGATGAAGGTGTGGGTTGCCCCTGAGTCCAGCAGTGCATGTATGCAACCCAACTTGGTCCAACATCTTGCTGACTTGTCCACTGTCAAGCCATAGATTGTCATGTCTAGGCTAAACTCCTCAGGTCATGCCAACCTGGCATATCTGATAGGTGTGAGGGTTTCATAAGAAGAATAAATAGCTAAAATGTCTGTGTCATCATGGAGTATTTCTTTGATTTTTTGTTTCTTTTGTTTTTTCTCTTTTCTCTTTTGTTTTTCAGGGAAATGAAGCACAGGTTCATTGTCACCTGCCATGCTCAAGTGAGACACCCCTTTGATGAATGAATTGGGAACTAAACAAGGAAAGTTTGCTGCTTCTTCCTCTAAGTCCAAGGCAGCATCAATGATCAAAGGTGAAAAAGAATTTCTAAATGAAACGTCCTTTGATCTGATAACACCTTGTGAGTGGTCAGATCGCTCTAGTTTAAAGAAACTAAGCACTCAGCCCCTGGCTGGCACTCTGCCTTTGCCTCTTTTGCAAGGTGATTCCTCCAATACTGTTCAGCTTCTTCACATTCCCACTGTGCTGACAAAGTGGGATGGGCTGCTTCATACAATTGTCTTCCTCTGAACTGTTGTGATCTAGGTTTCCAAGGTTCTCTGCACTCATATCTCCAATGGCCCAGCTTGCCACAGTTGTGACAAGGATGCTTGTACTTGTCAAATGGCTTCTTGCCATTTGCCTGCCTCTGCTGGCCTATTTCCATGGGTGCTTCTTGACCTGACTGCATACCAGTCACCATGAAACAGGGTCTGAAGTGTTGAGGGTGATGGAATGGCCCAAAGCACATTCCTCTTTTGTACTTGACCCTCTTGAATCTTTCTCCCATCTCCACATACTTGTTCAGGATAGCCTCATACTTGAGGTCTCCTTCTGCTTGCAATACTGCCATGTAAATGGGGTACAAGATTGCCTTGTGCAATAACCTGACTGTGGTCTTGTCATCGATCTTGATGTCTTTCTTCAGGAACTGGAATTCATTTAAAAATTCTGTGACTTGGCTATTTCCCTGTTGAAGGTTCTCTAGCCTGGAGTATTCCATTTCCTTATAGTCGGCTATCTTGAAGTACTTTTCGACATCCTTCTTGAGGTCTTCCCATTTTGGCCATGTGTCCTTCTCTAGACACTTGCAAATATGGAGGTGTGTGAAGGCTGCGGCTTCGCCATCCATGCGCATCCATATGGCTGCGGCTTTCTCCTTGTTCTCATGTGCTGGATGCCATTTCTGCATAGAGACCCAAAGCTCTATAAATAGCCACCACTTGCAGAACATGCTTCACCTTCCATCCCATTTCCTGTTATGCCTAGTCCGACTTGGAGTAGGGCATGACTGTTTATACACACGTAGGGATACGAGGGTTCACTGGGATATTCCTAGATGAGTTCGAAGTGGGCTGGCTTCTATGAGACCAGACCCATACAGTGGTTCAAGGGGATCGAAAGGATGGGAGAGACAATAGCATCATATTCCAGTTATGCTAAGACTAGTGTACAAGAATGTCATCTAGTGGTTTAAATAGGAATTACTACCAGAACTTGGAATGGGATTGCGGTCTGCAGAATGGTCCCAAGGATACGGTAATACTATCTGATTGGGGGAAACCCTTGAAAAGGGGATAGAGATGAAATGGGGCACACTTGGATATAGACCGATCAGATCTAGGTGAGAGGAAAGATTTCGGAGTGATAAGTAATGGAGTTCCATCTAGGTGGAACTGCGAGGGAAGATGGAATTAGGAGACCTCATGCCTGGAAGGGTCAGCAGAGGTACTACTGATGGATGGAAGGAGGCCACTATCAGATAGTCCAGAGATAGGGGCAAAAGGAAGTGGCTAGTCTGGTGGTCATCAGGGCATGGTTTAGTACAAAGATAAAGAAGAGAAAAAGGTTACCAGGGCATCCCAGGAGCTACTGTAACAATACTCCCTTAGTATGTCTGAGAACCATCAAGGAGTTAGATGTACCCATCAGGGTTGTCTGCCCTGACGACTTCAGGGATGAGATAGTCCAACTTGCCATCCTCTAGCTCTAATCCATCATCTTCTCCTTCCCCTTCCATTTCCTCACCGTCAGCTTGACTTTCGCCTTGCAGGGTCAACCGATACATTGAGGTGGAGGGGTATGGGGAGGGGCCATGAGGGGGTTGCCTCCTGGCAGGAGGGAGAGAGAGCATGTGAGCGATGCGAGCTGTTCTAATGGGTGGGGATGAGTTAGACATGAGGGTTGGAGTCGGAGAGGGTGCCTCAGGGATCTGGCGAGGGCACATTGAAAGCAGATTGCCTGGGCACATGGACTGATTGTGACTGGGGAAGGTGACATCGCAGACTGGACATGTATAATAGGGGCAGTTAACCCTGGAATGCCCCAGTTGGCAGCAGTGGAAACAAGCTTTGTGGTATCAGGGGTGAGAGGAAAGAAGGGGGACTGTGCCATGGCTGCTGGTAAAGTAGGTGTCTTGTCAGATGCAGACCATGAGGTTAAGCCTGGGAGGAGCAGATCCAGGTTCAGGATATGGATCGGGTGTGGGGAGACAGGCGAGATTGTTGGTGTAGCACTCAACATCAGCAAGGAAGTCATCAAGTTGGAACTGCCAGGCCAGGGCAAGGAGGGTAATTGACATATTTTCATAGACAGAGTGGACAATGTTTCGAACCACTCGGGAGGAGAGGGAAATGGTCCTGGCCTGGGTGAGCATCTCGAGTCTCTCATTGTGAAGAAGGGCAAAGTAGAGTAAGTAGGCAGGGGAGTTAGCATCGACATGGGCAGCCACAGGGATGGAGAGTCAGGAGTCTTGTATGAAGGAGAGGATATGGGGTGGGAAGGAATCATGAATGGATTCGTTGCAGTTTGGAAGGGTGATGAAAGGAATGTGAATGGGGGTAATTCCATCCTTGTCAAGGGTGACAGTGGGGTAGATGGGCAAGGAGGGGGATCTTGGAAAACAGGGTACTTGAGTTACAGCAGACTCCAGGTGCTCCTGGGAACTATCTAAGGAGTCGGTACTAGTAGACGAAATAGAAGAGTCAGGGTCAATAGATGAAATGATTGATGAAACAGAGGAAGTGTGCATATAAATAGCCATGAGGTAAGTAGTCAAGGAGGTATGAAGTCGGGCGAAAGTGAGTTCAATGGCAGGGGCGAGGGGATCTATGATGGGCAATTGTTTTTTTTTTTTTTCCTTTTTCTTATGGAGGGTTTTTTATCTGTTTTTTGTGTTTCTGTTTAGAGACATTTGTTTGTTTCTATGGAATAAAGGAGAGATAGGGGAAATGGTTTGTTTTGGAAAGGCTTTTGGGTGGCGGGATTTGTAGTCCAAGAGGGTTCCATGGGCATGGGAGAGATCTTCTTCATCAATCCAGGAGTCTTCTTCAGGTGTATAGCCTTTCCAATGGATTAGGAAATGACAGGATGATGGGGTTCTGCTATGTCATAATATTTTTTCAATCTCATACTCTTTCTCTCCCTCTATCAATTTCGCTGGGGGTCATGGGAAGTTTGGGCCATAAACATCTGTTTCAGAGTATGGGGTTAGTAGGGATGCATGGAACATGGGGTGAATCTTCCAGGAATCAGGGAGAGAGAGGCAAAATGCAACAGGGGATATTTTTGCGGAGATGGTGAATGGTCCTTCATGTTTCGGGGCAAACTTGGGGTTTATGGAGATGTGGTGGAGGTTTCACACTTCAAGCCATACTTTGTCTCCTACTTTGAATGGTGAGTAATTAGTCTGTTTTTGGTGAGCCATGGCTTTTCTGGCCAGGTCATGGGTGGCAATTGCCTCACTTCGGGCAGAGTTTAGGGGATTGATTCATTTGTTGACAGCAGGTAGATCCGATTTCCTGATTCATTCGGGAAGAGATCTAGGGTGGTACCCCATCATAAGAAAGAATGGCATTTCATTAGTGACAGAGTGGGGTCAGTGATTATGGGTGAATTCAGCAAAAGGGATTAATTTTGACCATGTGGTCAGGGAATTGCCACAGTAAATTCTAAGATAGGTCTCTATTTCTTGGTTGATGCATTTGGTCTCACTATCAGTTTGTGGGTGATAGGCAGTGGAGAGGGCAAGGTCGTAGTTGAGGAGTTTGCTGAGTTCCTTGGCGAAGTTGGCAGCGAATTGGGGGCTGTGGTCAGAGATGATTTTGTCATAAAGGCCAAATCTGGAGAAGATCTTGAGGAAGAAAAGGGTAGCAATCCCCTCGGCAGTGGCGGTCTTCTTGGTGGAGCATAAAATTACCCCCTTAGTAAGGCCATGGTTGACCACAACCAGTAAGGAATCAAACCCATTGGATGGTGGGAGGTCAGTGATGAGGTCACATGAGATCTGTTGGAATGGCTGGGTGGCTGTGCTAGGTATGGGTGTCAGGGGTGGTGCGATGGGGTGGGTGTTGGCCTTGTTTTGTTGGTAAGTGGAGCATCCCATCATGTATTCTTGCACATAGGAGGTGAGGCCCAGCCACCAGTGTTCCTGTGAGATGAGCAGCCAGGTTTTCAGGATGCCTGGGTGGCTGGCAAACTCATGGTCATGGTGAGCTGCAACAATTGAGTAATGGAGGTCAGGGGGTACATAGGTGCACCCTTGGTAGTACAAGAGGCCATTCTCGAGAGAGAAATCAGTCATGTGGGAGCATAGGAATTTCAGGGCAGAATGGTTGTTGAGGAAGGTGAGGATGAAGGGGTCAAAGAAGGAGAACCAGGCAATGGCTTTTTGGGTGACAAGGTCGATGAGGTTGACAAACAGGTTCAGGGGGAGTAGGGTGATCTTGTTACAATTTCTTTTTCCTTCTTACCTATGAGTCTCCTCTCGATTCCCCTCAGTCATCCACCACTCTTCCATCCATCCATATATCACTTACACTTGCCAGTGGACACTCTCCCAGCTACTTAGTTTCTTTTCTCCTTTATGATTACATAATCTTACCCCAATGGGTAACTCTTTTCCAGGGTCCAGTACTATATAAACCTGTAGCCACACTCAATACCTCCTCATGCTAGTTCTCTCTTGTACCACCATCATCTCAATCACTACTCGTCTTCACTTAGGCTTCGCCTAGCATGAACCTTCGTCAACTAGTTGCCACCACTTGTCCTTGACCCCACCGCCCTTTCTACAAAGGGGGTAGTACTTTGAGCATTGCATCTCATCCTTCATCAGTGTCTTCACACCTCTTCATCCTTCATCTTTGACAGTCATTGACCCACTGTTGAGTGGTCATTGTTCCTTTGCACATGTCTTGTTGCTACACCTTGAGCAACTCATCTTCACTCGTCCTTGCAAGTCTTCATCAACATCGATCTCACCATAGCCCTAGTGATTGCAGGTGATCATCAAGAGCTACACCTGGTCCTACCCAGAACAGTCATAACAATAGAACTAGTGTCTACTTGAACGGTTACCTTTGTGTAAGCCGTCACCATTTCTCATTGAATCTACAGATCCTCTCCTTCGTGGAGGTCCCCTATCCCTCCAAGACCATCCTTGCCAGCTCTATCCCCAGAGAGTTCTCCTGTCACTTTGCCCTCTCATCCATCTACTGCTGCCGATGAATGCCCAACCTCAGAGACTGAGGGGACCAGACTAGCACCAATAACTGAGGCCCTAGCTCGATCTTTATCCCTTTCCGAATCTACATCAGTTAACGTTGAAAGACCCACCACTCCTCCCCTTTGGCAGGAACCCCCTGAACCAATCCCTTCCTCATCGACCCTTACTCCATATCCCCTCACCCTTCCTCATCCCCCATTACCACCTATCGCTGCCAACCCCACTTGTTCCTCCAGCACTATGTCCTCCAAACCTGTGGAACTTCATATCTCTCCTCCTTCAGCATTTGATGGGGACTACACCAAAGCTGAACCTTGGCTCAACAAAGTCAGGGTATACCTTGCAATCAATGCAGAAATTTATAATTCCACCGCCAAACAAATTGGCTTCGCCCTGTCGTACATGAAGACTGGCTCAGCCCTTACATGGACCCATGTGTTCAGAACCAAAGCCCTGTCGGGCACTACCCTTGACCTTGGAACATTTGATTATTTTGTGCAGAAGTTCCAAGCTTCTTTCAAATACCATGACACTGTAGCCAACACTCTGTCCTGGCTTGCCACCACCAAGGTCAAGGCCAAAGGTGGAGACTACATGACAGCCTTGCTCAACTATAATGCTGACTTCCAGGCCAAAGTGGCTATTGTGGGGGTAACTCAAGAATCAGTACTCATCTCTTACTACCAGATGGGTATTCCCTCTGCCCTCATGGAGAAAGTAATGGGGCTGGAGACAATTCCTACCATGGTCCTTGACTGGCAAAAGAAAGCCCTCTCTATCCAGACATGATGGAACCAAGCACAAGCCATCAAAAAGCATCAAATGGTCCATCTCCCATACACCCCTCATGCTCCCCATATTGCTCATCCCAGAGATCCTAATGCAATGGAAGTGGACACGATCAAGATAGGAAAGCTTACACCCAAAGAACAGGCATGGTGTTTCAAAGAAAATCTATGCTTTTGCTGCTGGAAACCAGGGCATACCATGGCTAAGTGCAAGGTGGTCTTTCCTCAGAAACCCAAAATCCATCAACCACCAATCCCCGTGGTCAGACCAAACATACAAAAGGTGGAAGCTGAAGAACGGGTCCCTAATCTCATAGAGATAGATGACAATGAAGAAAGTGAGACTGTGGGTCAGGTACAAATTGATTTGGGTTTTTAGACAGGAGGCCTCTTTTGACGCAAGCCACCTCCTTTACCTGTGCACAAGTAGTATCGAGTAGTGCCAAATCTATTTGCATTCCTCTCCAACTCATTCAACCTACTCATACTCTCAAAGCCATCGACACCTTCACCCTCATCAATTCTGGAGCAGACATCAACTGTATCGATATGATGTTCACCCAGAAAAATAAAATCCCTGTATCTCGACTCAAGCAACCCATTGTGGTATGCAATGTAGATGGAACCACCAACCAGTCCAAACAAGTACTTTACTCAGCATGACTCTGTGTCAATATCGACGGAGTAGCCATGCTCCAACAGTTTCATGTCATGAGCTGCAGTTCTCACAACGTCATCCTTGGTGTGCCTTGGCTTAGGAAAGCCAACC
>JBBPJV010000904.1:0-13306 GCA_038088915.1 Sutorius aff. eximius
CCGTTGCCAGACGTCATACCTGGCCTACTCCTTTTAGATCGTGGTTAGCATGTCATCGGGTGGCCCTCCAATGCCATGCACTTGGGGTTAGGGTTAGAGGTTCGCCTTGCCCTTAATGAGTTCCTCCTTGGGCTCGTTACAGTAGGTCAAAGGGTTGAAAGGTAGTCATGATACTGACTAGGTCTTGCAAGGGAGGTAGGTGCAAAATGTGATCCTGTCCCTGTGTAGAACAAAGACATTTGCCAAAGAGGCAAAGTCAATGGCAAGTGGGAAGAGAGAAGATGTGAAGCGAAGAGCTCCAGTCAAGGAAGATTCTTAGGATTTTATCAGAAACAAACAAGAGACAACCTCAAAGAGAGCTTGTGATTCAAGAAGTAAAGATGATCCTAAGAATGAGGATCATACATGAGATGTATCAACTATTATATACTATGTTTGAACTTTATTTGAATGTCCAATCATTCTATATTGTGATAGAACATTCTATGTGTTTCTACCATATGTAATGATATCACTGGAATACTATGGAATGATGAAGAAATAATACTATCGTACGTAATTGAAATCGTCTCGTTCTGTCACTCGACGGGGTTTGCCCTCTTCGTCCCGGTGGCCTACTTCCCCATCCCCATCGTGTGCGGGATGGGCGATCGCAATACCAATGCGCGCGGCCTTCGAGGAGAGGTCCTCGAGGCCTGGAGTGTGCTTTGTCTACCTGCGCCGTGTCTGCGCCTCGGGCTCGTTCCCCTTGCCACAGCTATTCTGAACCTCGCTCGCGTTCGTGCCCTCCAGACTTGTCGTAAAAAAGCCCCTGCCCGAGGGGCGGTGCACCGAGGCGTCTGGGGTCGTGCTCTTCCCCACGAGCGGGTCCATCGTCTCAAGGAAGCTCAGACGGCCATTGGAGACCTACTCAGAATGGGGTTTGTGTCGACGCGGGCAGGGTCGGGAACATGTGGCTGGGATGGCGTTGCTGCCGGAATTGGTTGGGCTTGTCGTGGTACTTAGCGTTGGGCATGTTGGTGTTGTGGTCGCCCATGTCGTGGCGTGTACGCACGTAGTTCAAAAACGGCGGAACTCCTTGCGCATACGGTCGTGCGTCATGATGGGATGTACGAATTGGAATCAAAGAACAATGGAAACTCAAGTGCGAGGGGGTGAGGGGGGAGTGGGAAGAAGTGGTGGTGGTGATGGGCACGGGTTGCCCGTACCCGTCCTATTATTTACAGCTAACCGAAGTTGAGCAGAAAGGGGTGAAATACACTCGAACGAGCCGAGGTCAACCACGCATATCTATCCATTTTCTTTCCGAACCAGGAGGCGGATCACCGTCTTGTCCAACTCTCGAGATTGCTCTTGATGCGTCTCCGATACGCCAAACTCAGGGCCGGGCATGGCTGGGTGAGCTTATTTGCCCATGCCTAGATGTACCGTTATCCACACTTCACCCTCGCCACCGCAGCAACCTCAACGAGGCCGAGTGCATCTATTTTCACAGCCCCCATTTCAAGTGCATCAGACAGAGCGCAGGATAGCTGCATGGTTATGTAAGTGTCCATCCATCCCAGCCGTCATCAACAGAGACGCGGGCCAAAGCATCAGCGCTGTCTGGGCCTGACCAAACGGCCATCAATTCTCTGCCTCTTGATCTATTCCCCAATCCACGTACTACCCGCCAGCGTCCCATATCAGCTCGTTTTGCCTGTGTCCGCTCCTGCCTCCGGGCTTTTTCTTCCCGTATTTACCTTGGGTCGTCTACCCGGTCTCCTCTCCTTGCCAATCGTCCTCCCCTCCGCCACCACCACTGTCCCCGCCTCGTAATTGCTTGTGGCGGCTGGCCGGCTCCAGCGAGTAGTCTCACCATACGTCCTCGAAGCCCGCGCGACCTCGTATCTTCTCGGTTCTCGAACTATGGAGTGAGGACCCACAACGCAATGGTCAGTGCGATCTCATTCGTGCGTCCCACGCAATGTCTAAGCATGGCACCGCCCTATCAGGTGCTTTCTCGGCGGTTCAACCCACTCCAAAAATCGGTGCAAGTGGAAATAATAGTGCTACTACGACTCCTCAGCTATGCTCTGGATCCAAAAACACGTTGCCATCATTGCCAAGGCTTCGCTATGTGCACCATCGGACTCGATCATCCGAGGCGGAAGTCATATACACTCATATGTTCCTGTCAGCGCCAAGGTCTCGTCAATGCTCCCTAAGTTCAGTCAGCTTTCCCCTCTCCCGCTTGCGACACGCGTCGTCACACCAACAGTCGTTTGCAAAGCAGGTTGATCACGCTCGATGGATTGACTGTCGTCGTCGTGCGGATCATGTGGCCTCTGGCTCGATAATTCCCCCGAGTCGAACTCTTTTTGATGTTATTTTCTCCCTCGCAACGATGCGACATACAGCTTCCGTGATTATCACTCCACAACTAATTACGGCTTTGAATCAAAACTTGTTGGTCCCATGGCCGTAGTAGATCAACACAGATCATCATCAGCGGACACGTATTGATCCATCTTTTCTTGCTTGAGTTAATATTGGAACATATAGGTTGCGACTGACCCACTGCCATTGGCACCTTACTCCGAGCATGGGCATAGAAACATGTAGAATGGGGTTGAAACATGGTTGTTCATGGGATCTCCAGTGCTCGGCTTCTATGCACTGCTTGCCACCTGATGGAAGCACGATACGATCGCAAGCATGGCGTGTCATAGATATGTGTATACTATGAAACCGTTCAGGCACTGCTTGTATTGCCCCAGATCTCGCATCTGACGGCTTTGGAATCCCATATTGTCCGAAACATGTTACGAAAAGAATATTTAATATGCCAACCACCACATATAACCACTAAGGAACCACAAGACTAAACCATGGCCACTGTAACATCCCTCTTGACCACATTTGCTATTAAACCATCACTATACTGTGTCTCATGGCTGCCATGTCGTCTGACTTGCAGTCTGCTTTGCAACTTCTGCAGCTGGATAACTATGTGACAAGTATGGTATTCTTCTCTTCCATTAATGACTGATCTCAGAGACATTCATAGTTGTCGTCATCACAGCTGTTGTATATGATTATTGTGAGTCACACTTGGATTGTGCCTACACTTGACATTCTGAACTAACCATCATCATACCACCATGATAGTCCTCACATTTTCAAATGAAGTATATTATTCACTTCACATATTATACATATTGATTAAGAAAATATTCAAAGGTTGAACATGTCTGGGTAGGATGGAACAGTGTTCAAGCTTCTATCAGGTCCTGAAAGTGTTACAGTGCAGGTCCTGGACCCAGGTTTCAACAATCTTTGTTCTGGTGTGTATAAGCCCTCACATGTGCTCCATTTCAAGCATTTCATATTGACTATGTTACAGGTCCGCTATGTTGGTCTGTGTTCAGCCAAGTAGGTCTATCATTTGTGGGATGCCTGTCAATATACTGTTTAATATGAATAACAATGCAATTGCAACAAGCTTGAATGCTCTTAGTATGTTTACACTCAAATTGGCACCAATGACTGGACTGATTAGAACATATGCAGATGGTAGTACCTTTGTTCCAGGCCCTGTCAGAGTTAGTGCTTCTGCTTCACATACTGCTGGCCATTAATAGAAATTTTCTGCAAGATGTACAATGCACCTAATTTTGATTTATGATCATATGTTAACTTCTTGCCAGCTGTAAGGAGATCCATTTAACTCTTACTTTACTCTGAGTATTGATGTTGCACAGGTACTGTAATGTTTCTGCTTCGGATCTGGTCATTTATTATATTCTATAATGCATCTGATTGTAAGTTGCTCTATGTTTCTTCCTCCTGGAGAATAACTTCAGATATAGTGGTAATGCTTCTTCGAGTCTATGCAATGTGGAATAGATCCAAATGGATCCTTTGCATTCTCCTGTTCATCTACATACCACAGATTATCTCTATGATCATTTTAACTGCAATCTATGAAAATCCAAGTTCTCATGTCTCAAGTATGTATGTTTTTAACTATAGGACATATATCAGTGTATCTAACTGATGGTCATTTATTATCTCTCCAGTCATAGTTGTTCAGCTCATGAATTCTTCTTTATGCAACTATGCATATTACAACATCACACACATGACCCAGACCTTTACAGTTGTTCGAATTCCAAGGATTACTCTTGCTGTTACACTCCTAACTCTTGCTATCATGCAAACATTGAAACAGTCAATTGTGATGTACAAAGCAACCAAGCAATGGCAGCCTAGCAAGTACATGCAATTACTTGTGAAAGATGGGATCATTTACTTCATTGTGTATGTGTGCATTTGCTCTATTGCCATTATATTTCCCCCACCACACAACTCCAACTTGATTGGAATTTATTGCTCACTAATCCACTCTTAAACCATTGCTAGGAACATGTTCTATACTCTTGTTACTATATTCCGGGTTCCTTCCACCATAAACAGCAGTGTTCATCTTTTCATAACCATGGTTGCTTTCATAACTATATTTCCCATGATGCCAAGGTTCATCATTGGGATATGGGAGCTATATGACCATGGCACCCATTGTGGCATCCAGGTAATGGGCAGTGGATTTGGTGTATCACATTTACAGAGGCTTCCTTAGAGCAGGATCTAGAAGGAGAGGGAAAGGAAAAAAAAACAGAAGTGAGTCCACTTAGAGTACTGGACAAGGGTTCACACCATGTGTGAATGGGCAGTTCAGGCAGATATTGTACTAGGCAAGGGTACTTGGCAGGGTGTGTTGGTGAAGGATTGTAGGTCATGTTGTTTGAGCAGTAACTCTATATTTATTCTACCTATATGCAATGTTCTGATCCATATGGCTCCCAATACTATACATCATCTATTCATCTATTTATCTGTGCTTTGACATCTTGTGGATCTCAAACATGATTTTTTTCACACTGACCACATGCAACATTGGGTTGTGGAACTTACAATGTTGGATCACACCTACAGAGTCTGTGGGCATTGATCTGCAATCCAATATGGCAATGTGTCCTTCTGTGTGAAAGTAATGTCATTCGAGATTAGGAAAGAATATATTTGTATGAGTCAATTGTGGCCTATGAAGTGGTGGAGATTCACCTCTGGTTTTCGCAGTGACATTATATCCATTGTTGATGACAGTGTTTCCCTTGCTCCATGTGAAACAGACCCAGATGAACAGAAGTTAGGAGTCAATAACAATGGATGCTTTTGGGACATGACCACCTACAGTAGGAACTGAGATGGGGCCAGCACGTCCCAACAGTCATGAACCTCCTCAGCGAACGATGACAGGGAGTAACAAAGCAGTAGCCTATTTATGGGGTAGCCGAGGAAAGGCAAGTTGATAGTCGTCACCAACCACTTGGCGCACGGTCGAACAAGGCAATCATGCAATCACGTCGCTGTGGTTCGTGGCTGTCGTAGCACCTTTATCAAGGGTTGCACATGTCTATGGAATACAGTACATGCACAATCAGCTTCGACAAGATTGACTCTTACGCTGCTAGCCCATCCGCATAGCACTATCCATGCATACCCCGGCGTTCCATGGCAAGGGAGGTCCATATTAATTTGGAAAAGAGTGAATTACGCATGTCGTGCGTTGATACTTGGGTAGTGGACGGAGTGAAGAGGAGAAATGGCGGCGGGTTCACCCCCGCAGATCCCCACTCTTGGAGTAAACATCCCGTGATTCTTTTCTCATGCCTGGAATGCAAAGTCGGGGTGCCCGTCGATGCGTCAATAATTGGGTGGGGATATCGTTGATCGCGAAGTTGACGTTGGGGAATCGGTATACATTTACCACCGTCGACTGAGGAAAGGGCTGCGATCGCGATGCCTACATGGATGTTTTCAGGTGAACGGCATCATTTTACCAGCCGTACAGACCTGGTTCGGTCATGGTGCGGGCAATTCTGTTCGCAATGGCACCTACATAGGGAAACGTTTCCAACTCCCCGAGACACTCTAAACACCGACACTGGTTTCGGACATCCATGCACATCCATGACATATGACAGTGCCAAGTTCGTAGAAACGTCCATCCACCTTCCGCTCAAAAGATTGGAAAGGATGACAAAACTACCGAGTCGTCGAGTCCCTTGAGGAATGTCGGGAATATCGTCGGATGTTCTGGTAGTCGGTCAGTGGGGGCAAGGACCCTATATGACGCTGTGTCGAGCGTTCAGTTCCCCAAGAAGCATTGCGATGCAAAGGTCGCGGAACTCACATTCTTTCAACAATGAATTCAAGGCCGGCAGACCCTTGTGGAGGAGGAATGTATGACCGCTCAGCTTGACGATCCGATCGAGCAGAGGAAACTAGTAGATGTCACCAAAGAAGAGGAACTCGCACATCTACCAAGGCGTCAAACAACTTGAGGTCAAACAATCCATTTCATCCACTAGGTTTGAGGAACTCGAGAGGTATTGTGCCGAGCAGACTGGAGTTGCTCGGATCACCCGACAACGGGGCTGGATGGGTTCAGCATCGGATTAAGACGGCGAGACCGTGGGACACGATATCCTGAACATCGGACCATCCGTAAGCTTGACGTGGTTCGACGTCACTCCTTTTCCTTGGTCGGCTCCCAGGCCTTGCAATTACGGTACTCAGCGGTACGACGACCGCGGGCGAGGCCATGGCAAGCCTCGAAAACTCGGGTATAATTCCCAGGTCAGAGGGTGAGGAAGACATCCAGATGGACGCTGGACCGCGTAAGGCGGATAGCTTGGGCTCTTCTGGAGACGTTGGGTGGGGTGACATGCACGATAGACGGACGAGATCGAAGGGTGTGGCATAGACTGAGAAGGGAGGGACGCAGAGCGGGTGCGCCCATGAGAGACCGTCCGTGCGCGAGGAAGAGGCGTGAGGGACTCGCGCGTGCCCTGAGCTGAGAAGGGACGGCTTTGCAACTTTCGCAGACGCAACACGAGGAATGCCGCACACCATTGCCTTGGAAATTCAAGTCGAGCGAACAAAAGGGGCACTCCAAAAACCATCCACGTTCATCCGTACCTTCCACTATCACGATCCTCAATGGTTCCGGTATAACGTTGATAGTTGGCGGTCCAACGTCTGCGAGAAGGAGCGCGGAAGGGTTTCGCGACAGATATCTCGAGGCGGGTGAGTCTTCGATCGAGGACAAGGACGAGCGTATGTCCAAATGATGAGCTGTTGAGATGGTTTTCATGGGGCTCTTTGGAGGATTCTGAGATGACGAGTGGCAGGGTCGGAAAGGCGCGCGGTGAGGACCATCACAAACGGGTGTGGGGCGACCAGGTCGATGGTGCGCTCACAGAGCGGAACTCTTCCAAGGGTTGAACAGAATGTCAATGAAACGAAACAAAACTTGCCGGTACAGGGACCGGGAAGGGCGAGGCATATTGTTGTGGCGTCGAAAGGCTGGAACTCGCGCAATAAGGACTTGATCCGGCTGCAGGGAAGGCCAGGCCCTGAAAGAAAGCATGGGTGGGGATCTAAGATGCCATTGCAGCGTAGATTTGTATGTTACACGCAGTATAAAATGGGAATCTATCCTTGTGTATAAGGACGCACGTCAAGCAGGGAGATCAAGGAGGATTAGACAACTGACTCACTGGCCTAATCCAATCCAAATCCTAGCATAGAACCCGATTTTCGGCGTCAATCCGTCGCGCAGGAAGCATAATGAATGGATCAAGGTGTAAGTGAAGTAGAAGTAGCTGCAGGGAGCAACAAAGCAGAAGGTCTGCCATCAAATATTTATAAACGAATCTATCAAGACCGACCGTGAGGGTAATCCTTGGCTTGTGAAATGGTTGACTTTACCGTGACATACCTGATGAAGATTCTCGAGACGTGCAAAAATCATCAAGAAGAGTCCAGTGCGTCTTCGTGAGAAAAAGCTATCGCCCTTAGAAGGGAAGACAACCGGGGGTAGTCACTAGTTAACGGAGGCGGGGACCGAAAAATGGGTAATATGTTGACGCAGGTGGATATCGCGATCTCCTGCCAGACATGATCGGGTATAATGAAGGTCTTGGATACGATCGGGTTGTCGCCCGCGGCTATGCCGAAGAGGCGTCAACAAGGCCTGAGATAGCCTGCATCCTCGCTTTTATGCGGTCCTGGGATGCTCATGGACATGAAGGCATTGATTCCACGCAGCTTCTCCAGCATCCGTATCCGTTAACTAGTGGTCACCTGCAGCTGACTTACCATCGAACAAGAACACGATACCTTCAACTTACCAGGCTCTTCTTGATCGCTTCTCTTGCATATCTTGTCACTACTCGCGATCCCCTCCTCGGATGACCCACCAACTTCACCAATGTCAGCGTCCGAAAGAGTTGATGGATCTTCACGAAGAAGTAGGTCCCGACGGATGAGACACTTGACACTTTGTAGCGCCTCTACAATGTCCGCCTTGAGTCGATTCTGGCGTTTGCTAAAGTTTGCATGCGTGATTGTGTTCTATAGCCATGCGCGCATGGGGTGGTAGAACTCGCAAAGTGAGGGAGACTGGGGGCTCACTGGTCTGTTTCCAATTTCCGAGGTTGGAATCGTTGGGCAGTCGCTTTTTCACCTGATGTGATCACAAGGATAGTTCGAGATTAAGCGTGCGAGTATTCGCACCAAATGGTCAACCCTACTATTGCGTCGTAGATGAAATGAGAATTCTAGGCGTGGGTCGCTCAGCATCTAGTGGGTCAGGTATTGGTATTGGGGTTGACAAGTACGACTAGTAACGACGATGTTAAATTAACTACACTAGACTAGTTTGGGGTCTGACACCCACACATATCAATCAATGTAGCTTTGCTCTAATAAACTTGAAGCCTGACCCAGGCCCACACATCACTACGGATCACTCGTGGCCATGCTCCTAGGACTCAGCGTTACGATAAAGCGTGTGCCCGCTCGCCCGCGAGGCGCCCAGACTCATGCTCTCCTTGAAGACATTTCATCACCCCTAGGAGGCTTAGGCGGCCACTAGGGAGACCGTTTAGGTTGAATTTACGTCTGCGGGGGCGAAGCCTTACGGCTGGGATGGCATTCGCGCCGGAGTTGGGTGGACCTACATTCGCGATGTCGGTGTTGGGTACAATGGTGGCATCCGTTGTGATGGGGTGTTGGGGTCACTCATGTTATGGAGACGTGGGTGGGGATTTCGACTTGGAGGACCGCCATCCAGAGGGGCGAAAGGGCTCGGAGGAAAAGTGCTGGCAGAGGATAGTCTGATTCTGAGGACTTGGACGAGATAGGTGATGGGCTGCAAGAGGCGAGGATCCAGGCAGGGTGTTGGGGCGTAGGCGGGGCCGTTCCCGTGTAGGCGACGTTGGATTGAATGCTTCCCCAGGCTGTAGCAGACGGGTAGTGCTCTCCGACTAGGGGCAGACGATAAATGTGGATCTATCGTCTAAAAGTCCGTCACCAAAGGCTAATAACGACCAGGAAGACGTTCAAAAGGAAAGGAACAGCAGCCATTTTTCTAAATCGGAGGTATGTGCTCACCAAGTAGTCGATCTTAACGTCGCGTCATTTTGGCCCAGAGTGAGCTGGCAAGATTCTCGAGGTGTGCAACGAGGCGATCCAGAAAAATCCAGTGCGTTTTTAAAGAAATGGTTGGGTGGACGCAAAGACGATGAATTATAAAGAATAGAAACACGACCCAGGTAGTAGTTTTGAAATTGGTGACTGAGATTCGGCTTTTCCACTCGTCAAGTTTCAACGATACCCAACATCGTTCTTGTCGTTGCTCCGAACTCACACGGAAAAAGGGACAAATGTGCATCCATCCATTACCCTTGTTTTTTTTCTCTTTGAACCAGCAGGCTGGCAGCCGATCACCGCTTCATCCCGAGCTCACTTGAGATAGCTCTAGGTGCGTCTCCAATACACCAAACTCAGGGCCTGGCGCAGCCGGGTGAACTTGTTTATTCGCACCCAGGACCCAGGTCGACCGTTATTCACCCTCCATCTTCGCTGCAGCGGTGACGGAACCCCAACGATGTTGAGCACCTCTACAACCTTTCACAGCGGCCATCCCACCTCAGGAACAGGATGCACAGCAGCAACACGGCTATTCAAGTATTCGTCCGTCCGTGCATGCATCAGTGCTGTCTGGCTCTGATTTAATGGCCACCGATTCTCCGCCGTTTGATCTATTCCCCCATCCATGTGCACGTCCCCATCACGTTTCAGCTTGTTTTACCTCTTTCCGCTCCCCCTGTTGGCACCATCCACTGCCAGGCTTTGTCTTCCTGTGCTTTAGGTCATCTGCTTGGTTCCCGATCCCCACCAGTCATCCCTTCCCTGCCGCCGCCACTGTCTCCACCTTCGCAGCTGCCCATGGCGGCGGCCAACTCCAACGCTCGTGTTTCACCCTGCGTCCTCGACGCCCTTTCTTTTTGGTTCTCGAACCATGGCGTGAAGATCCACAATGGAATGGTCAATGGGACCTCATCTACATGTCCAATGGCGTCAAGCATGGCGTCACGCTACTACTGAGAGATCTTAGTGTTTCAATCCACCCCGAAAATCAACGTGAATGGAAATCATGATGCTACCGCGACTCCTCACTCATATCTCCGATCCGACAGCACATTACCATCACGGCCAAGCCTTTGCCATGTGCCCCATCGGACCCGACCGTCCCGAGAAGCAGAGGCTGCACGCGCTGTCGTTCCCGTCAACCACCAAGGTCTCGTTAGTGCCGCCTCGGTTTGGTCAGCGTTCCCCTTATTAGCTTGCGACACGTGCTGTCGTACCAACAGTTGCCCGCAAAGCAGGTTTATTATGCTCGCACGTCGATGGATTGGTCATCTTTTGCGTCTCTGGCCGTTGCCGCGCGGATCGTATGGCCATTGACTCGATGATTCCCCTGAGTTAGATTCTTTCTGATGTTATTTTCTCCCTCGTGAAGATGCGACATACAACTTCCGCAATTGTCACCCCGTAACTAATTACAGCTTTAAATCAAAACTTGTTGGCCCCCATGGCTGTAGTAGACAGACACAGATCATCATCGGCGGACATGTATTCATCCTTTTTTTTCCTATTCGAGCTGATATCGGAACATATAGATCGCGACTGACCCACTGGCATTAGCACCTCACACTCAGTATGGGCATAGTGACGTGTAGAACGGGGTTGAAACATGGTCGTTCAGAGGATGTCCGGTGCCCGGCCTCTATGCATTGCTTGCCACCCGATGGAGGCATGGCGTGTCATGCATACGTTTACTTAGTATACCATGAAACTGTTTAGGCACTGCTTCTATTGCCCAGGATCTCGTATCTGGTGGTTTTTGAATCCCATCCTGTCTGGAACACGTTACGAAAAGAATATTTACTATGCCGACTATCACATATAACCACTAAGGAAGCACAAGACTCAATTGCCACAGTAACATCCCCCTCGACCGTGTTTGCTATTAAACCATCGCTGTATTGTGTGTCTCATATCTGCCATGTCGTCCGACTTGCAGCCTGCTTTGCAATTTCTACAGCTGAGTAACTATATGTCAAGTATGGTATTCCTAGGTTCTTTGGTCAATGGCTGATTTCAGAGACATCCATAGTTGCCGTCATCACGGGTATTGTGTATGATTATTGTGAGTCGCACCTGCATTGTGCCAACCCTTGACATCCTGAATTGATCATCATCATGCTATCATGGTGGTCCTCACCTTTTCAAATGAAGTATGTTATTCACTTCCCATACTGTATTATAAACATTGACTGAGAGCACATTCAAAGGTTGAATATGTCTGGGTAGGATAAGACAGACTTCAACCTTCTATCAGCTCCTGAAAGTATTACAGTGCAGGTCCTGGACCTGGATATCAACAATCTTTGTTCTGGTGTGTATAAACCTTTACATGTGTTACACTACAAGTATTTCATATTGACTGTGTTACAGGTTTGCTATGTTGGTCTGTGTTCAGCCATGTAGGTCTATCATTTGTAGGATACATGTCAATGTATGAATAACAATACAATTGCAACAAGTTCAGGTCTTCTTGGTATGTTTACACTTGAATTGGCATTACTGATTGACCTGATTGGAGACATTTGCCGCTGGTAGTAGCTTTGTTCCAGGTCCTGTCAGGGTTAGTTCTTCTGCTTCACACATTAGCAACTATTAATGAATATCTTTTGGCAGATGTACTATGCATCTAATTTTAATTTATAATCATGTGTTAACTTTTTCTAGCTGTAAGGAGATCCATTTAACCTTTGCTTTAGTTTCTGAGTCTAGATGTTGCACAGGCACTGTAGTATTTCTGCTTTGGAACTGGTCATTTGTTATATTCTATAATACATCCAATTGTAAGCAATTCTACTCTTATGTTTCTTTCACCCAGAGAATGACTTCAGATACAGTGGTAATGATTCTTCAGGTCTATGCAATGTGGAATAGATCCAAATGGATTCTTTACATTCTCCTGTTCATCTACATATCACAGGTCACCTGCATGATAATTCCAGAAGGAATCTATGATGATCCAGGCTCTCACCTCTCAGGTATGTTTTTGCCTATAGGATGTGCATCAGTGTGTCTAAGTAATGGTCACTTACTGTCTCTCCAGTCATAGTTGTTAAACTCATGAATTCTTCTTTCTGCAATTATGCATATTACAACATCCCATATGCAATCCAGACTTCTGCATATATTTGAGGCAAGACCTGGAAAGACCAAGCCCACAACAGTCCAAGTGAATCTTGTAACACAGTGATGATGATGAATACATGTGCAGCTTCTGCTGCATGGGCAGAGTGTGAGGGGAAGCAGCACTAGATGCCCAATCATGGGAGTACTGTCAAGTACTGGTGGGGTGGATATGCTCCTAGTGGAGTACTAGATATCCCACTTGTTATAGCCTGGTTTTTAGATCACAGATAATGCCCAAGTGAGCTAGACTGGGGATTCCAGTCTGCTGCATGTGGATCTTATATAGACCTCTGGCTATGACATGACTAATGTTGGAAATGTGGTGGGAACCAAGCCAAAGAGGGTACAGGCCTTGTTATTCCAGAGCAAAGCATATGCAGGAGATACTGCTCCAATTGTCCAAGGTGATCGTATGAGTCTGTTGGTCTTCTCCACTTTCTGAGGCTCATGAAGGAAGTGGTCCTTGGGCTCATTGTAACGAGCCCAAGGAGGAACTCATTAAGGGCGAGGCGAACCTCTAACCCTAACCCCAAGCGCACGGCATTGGAGGGCCACCCGATGACGCGCTAACCACGATCTATAAGGAGGAGGCTGGATATGACGTCCAGCAACGGTGTATGAAGACGATGAAGGAATGGAT
>JBBPJV010000905.1:0-13250 GCA_038088915.1 Sutorius aff. eximius
CTCATACAGGACTGTCCCCTCACTATATCACACAACATTGCTGGGTGTCATAACCAGTCCTCTCTATTATCACATCAGGTAGTGGTTGCTGTCAGGCCAGGACCCCAGGTTGGGGTTAGGGGTTGAGTCCCTGGACTTAGTTTCGACTTTGTCTCACTTAGTGGGAATGGTGTCCAGCCCCATAATTCATTCCATGAGTTTTATTGGGATCCCAGCCTGGTAGAATGAGATCAGGACTTCTTCCTGGGTAACTTTGGCAAGGGCAACTTTTGAGGCAAAGTTGGCATTGTATTGAAGGAGGGCAGAGGTGTAGTCTCCATTCTTTGGGGTGACTCAAGTGGTGGAGAGCCAGGCAAGAGCATTGGCTTCAGTGTCATGGTGTTTAAAGGCTCCTTCAAATTCTTTGATGAAGTCTTTGAAGGATTCTAGGGAGAGGTTCCCCAAGGAGAGGGCTTTGCTGCGGAAGGTGTTGGCCCAGGTTAGAGCTGAGCCTTCTTTCATGTGGGAGAGGGCAAAGCTGATCTGTTTTGAGTCAGAGTTATAACATTCTTCATTGATGGCAAGGTAAGTTCAGACTTGGTCTAGCCAAGGGAGGGCTTTGGTGTAATCACCATTGAAGGTGGAGGGTTGAGCAATGTGGAGTTCAGTGGATTTAGTTGTCATGATGGGGTAGGGGGTGTTACGATACATACTTAATTTTCTTAACCTCTCACTCATACAATCATAGCCTACACTTTTTTTCTTTAATTTTGTCACACTAGGTCATGTGACTTCCCCCTATCCTTTCTTTCCCATGATCACATGACCAGACCTAGACTCCTATGATGTCAGATCATGTGACTGATCTAGACCATGACATCATAGATAAGAGGCTATTCTGCTATTTGGTGTACCTTTCCTTATCTATTGTACCACTTCTACTATTTATTAGTCATGTACATTAATCATAGGCTTGGCAAGTGTATATATACCTGGGTGATACTATGACTGCTTCCCAGTCTAGTTCACTTGGGCATTATCTTGGATCACTCCTAGGCTTAAGTGGGATTACCTAGCACTCTCCTTACCCTCGCCCATGGTCATCGTATCACATGTTTCCTTTTCTTTCCTCCATTTCCTCTTCATCGTAAAACATTGCATGACATCAAAGCGTGTTCTCTTGGTTCCACCTCGCATACTTAGGTTTAGGGATTAGATCCTGTTTCTGTTATGATACCATTCCCTTTAACCTAACATTTATCCTAGTCTAGGGTTAGCCTAGCTAGTATTTACATTTGCTTCACTTTGGACTTTGCTATTTCCTGTACTATAGCTCATGTGATCGGTCAGCACCCGATCCTGTCATGTGATTGCCATTCCCCATCCCTGGCATGTGACCTAGTCATGTGACCATTACATACTCATAGACTCTTACGTTATCTATGATGTCATAGGGTCTAGACCACTATGTCATAGTCTAGCCCCTTACATCACCTCTCTTGTTACTTAGACATGTACCTATTTAGTATCAGGGGTACAGCACAGCATGGTCTGTGCACTGGCCTCTCTGCATATATATAGGGCATGGTAAGACGGACTGGATTCCCTCCAGTCTTGTCAACCTATGCATTACCTGGGCTTAAGGGGAAGTGGCCTCAGCTGCTCTATGCTTCCCCTTCAGTGCTGAGGCTCATACCTGACTGTTCCATTTATTCCCTCATCATCTACACCGTTGCTGGGCATCATAGCTGGTTCTCTTCTCTATCAGATCATCATTAGCACATCATCGGGTGGCCCTCCAATGCCGTGTGCTTGGGATTAGGGTTAGAGCTTAGCCTCACCCTTAATGAGTTCCTCCTTGGGCTCATTACAGTTTCAGGGGGCTTGAGGGGTGAGGGAGCTACCTGGGGGAAAAGGAGGGGGGAAGGGGAGATAAGAGAGGCAAAAGAAGAAGAGGAACCTGAGGGTGGGGTGGAGGAGTAAAGGGTAGCTGCTCTGAAGAGGGCTCTGGTAAGCAAGGTTGACTGAAAGAGTTCTGCTGGGGTGGCTATAGGTTTATCTGGATCAGAGAAGTGTTCTGAGACAGGTGAAGGGGAAGGAGAGTCTGGGGTCTGGGATCTAGGATTTCGGATGGATCCCCAAGTGAGGTCAGTGGGTGGTCTTCTGGGAGAAATGGTGGTCTACTTGGTAGTAGCCATTGAAGAGAAAGCTAGATCTTTTGTTATGACCAGCCTGGGTAGGGATGGAGGTAGCCCTAATGAATGGTGGTGGTTCAAAGGTTCCAGGGGAATGTCTACTTATATGGAGATGACAAGGCAATTAGAAGTCCAAAGGTTAGATTCAGAGGTTTGAGAGGTTCAGAGGTTCAAGAGGTTCAGAGGTGGAGAGTCCACTTAGATGGGGGATGAGCCATTCAAAGGTTCAGAGGGAAGCTAGTGAGGAGACAAGTCAAGAGGTAGATTTAGGGAGATCTAGCTTGGGGTTTCCAAGCAGTTACAGGAGGGTTCTTATACTACTGGTATAGAATCTGATGGAACAAGAAAGAACATGCCAAGTAATATCTTGGTCAGCAGTTTGAAAGACATGGAATGTGATGGAAGGAAACATAGCCTTAGTAAGTGGAAGGTGACAGAAAGTGATGGAAGATATGGCTATGGAGAAAAGAAATGTAGTCCATGGGAATCAAACTCTGGTTTGGGTGAAAATAGGGGAGAGAGAGACTAGTAAGGTAAGGATGGAAAGAAATCATAACAGCTCCACTGTCACCCCCTTTTTCCTTTTTCTCCTACCTAGATTTGATCAAATTTCATCCAGGTATGTCCTGTTTCACTTACATCCCCTTTCTAAGGGTTTTCTATCAATCAGATAGGATTACCACTATTCTGGGTACATTTCACAGTATTCCAACACATTCCTGAGTAGCAATGACCATTAGTACTTAAACACTTCTCACACTACATGTATCATAGTCTTAGTGTAACTGTGATGCAACCCACTATTATCTCATCCCTTGACTGACTCTCATGCTCAACAAGCCAGAGTCCACTTTGAACCCACCATCTGTAGCCTTGCCAGTGGTGAACCTTCAAACCTATGATATCCTGACATTTGGAATCATCAGAATCCTCAAAACCCTCAGAACCACTGGAAATTCCAGAAGACCCTCAGTCCTTCACAGGAGTCTTGTAGCTGAATGGTCATGACAATGCACCCCCAGTCCTGTCATAACAATATGCTAAGACTATTTTTCTTGAAACCAGCACCATTGTAGCTCTCCAACATTCCTTCCAGAATCCCCTCAATCCACATGTATCATGACAGAGTATCTTCACCTTCACTCTCCTCCACCCCTGAGCTGGATGATATCTCTGATCAGGACAAACCCCTGCCTACCCCTCATCAGTGGGAGATCATTGACTTCACACTCATCAGACCCCTTGAATAAGTAGGCCTATCACCCACTCTCCACACAGCCATGTCATCTCCCACAGAACCCTATCCTAGGCTATACAGACATGCCCCCAGACCCCCATCACCACCCCCCTGAGTATTCCACCCACCACCCATGTCTTCCAAAGTCATGGAACTCTGTATTTCTCCCTCCTCAGACTTTACAGGAGACTTCAGAAAGTCCAACCCATGGCTTAACAAAGTACAGACCTACCTAGCAGTAAACAAAGACATTTACAACACTGACACCAAGAGGGTCACTTATGCCCTGTCTTACATGAAAGGTGGATCTGCCCTAATCTGGGCTAACACTTACAGGAACACCATGTTCAAGGTATCACCCCACTCCCTGTCTCTTGAAAAGTTCAACAACTTCATTGACAAATTCAAAGCCACCTTCCTCCACCATGAAATCAAGAGCAACACCCTAAACTGGCTCAAGACCAGTTGTGTTGAACCTAAGAAAGGAAACTACTTGACTGCACTTGCTGATTACAATGCCAAGTTCAGGAGCTATGTGGCTGACACTGAGAACCCCTCTGATGACATACTCATCCCCTTCTACCAGATGGATATCTCCACACCAATCATGGAAAAGATTCTTCTAATTGATTTCCCCCCTAAGACCATAGATGGATGGATGGAGAAGGTCACCACTATCCAGACCAAGATGGATCAAGTCAAGGCCATCAAACAGGGCCTCCCCACCAACACCCCTCCTCATCATTGCACCAAAGACTCCAACACTATGGATGTCAATCACATTCTGAATCTGATCAAGCTGAAGAAGCTCACTGTGGAAGAAAGGAAGCATTGTATAGAAAAAGGACTTTGTTTCAGATGCCAGAAGGGTGGGCAAGTGTTGAATGACTGTCCCATCTTTACCTCCTCACTGAAGAAGACCAGATCCACCCAGAAAAGGGATGGAGAAGAAATCCCATTCCTAAAAGAGATCAAAGGAGATGACAACAAAGAAGAAGAAGCCACCATGGCCTGGGTTACCTTCTTTCAGGAGGATTTTTAGAAAGGGGACTCCCATTAATGTGGACTCTCCCCTGCTCTGTACATGTAACTAGAATGACTGGCAAGCAATTCATCACTGAAACAAAGCTAATCTACTATGCCTGAGTGCGACGAGGTGGAACTCAATAGAACTGGCTCTGACGCCCAGCAACATTTTACGATGAAGAGGAGAGGGAATGAGAAGGGAAACATGTGAAACAATGTCCACAGGCAAGGGTAAGGAGAGGCTAGATATTCCGCTCAGGCCTAGAGGTAACTCCAGGTAATGCCCAAGTGAACTAGACTGGGGAGCAGTCATAGTTTCACCCAGGTATATATACAAATGCCAAGACTACTTAGTAATACATGACTAATATATAGTGGGAATGGTACAATAGATAAAGAAAGGTACAGCCAATAGCGGAATGGGCTCTTATCTATGATGTCATAGGTCTAGACCAGTCATGTGACCTGACATCATAGAGTCCAGGCCCTAGTCATGTGATTGTGGGAAAGAAAAGATAGGGAAAAGTCACGTGACCTAGTTGTGACAAAGTAAAGAAAAAAGAGTAGCCTACATGTTGAGAGTTAGAAAAATTAAATGCGTATCATAACAATCACAATCCCTGCTCAGCTAGTCAACCCTAACCACTGTCTCAAAACCATTGAAACCAAAGCCCTGATAGACTCTGGGGCAGAAATAAATTGCCTTGACTGGCAGTTCACTAGAAAACATCACATCCCCATCACCAAACTCCCAAAACCAGTCTCTATCTGAAACATTGACAGATCAGCCAATAAACTTGGAGCAATCAGGCATACAGTTATCCTCTATGTCAAAGTGGATGACACCATCATCAAACAATTATTGTATGTCATGAACTGTGGAAGTCAAAATCTAATCCTCAGATTCCCATGGCTGAAGAACACCAATCCAGAGATAGATTGGGAGAAAGGAACTCTACAAATGAATGAAGAAGCTGACCAGTTGGATTGGCTATACAAGGACCACACCACAGACCTCTGAAGACATGACCAGTACTACTCAAGGAAACCCTGAAGAATTCCCAACCATGTAATGAGATATGAAGATGTCAATGACCACCTATAAGGATACCTTAACAAATCCTTCCCAAGCAATTGCACTGAGATACTGGTCCAGCACACCATCTCAACCCCCCACACTGTTCAAAGACTTGCCAAAAGTGACCCTTACTTTATTCCGAATGTAGGATGGACCTTGATCTCCACCAAACTAGAAAGCCTAGCCAAGAAACTTTCCCCTGTTATTCCTTGAGAATATGCTAAATTTGCAGAAGACTTCTCCAAGAAAGAATTAGCAAAACTACCACCCAGAAGACCATACAACCATGCCATAGAATTGGAAGAGTCTTTCCAACCCAGGATTGGAAAGACATACCACCTCTCTCTGGAAGAGAAGGAAGCAGTCAACAAGTTCCTCAATGAAAACCTGCATTCTGGCAAGATCCACCCTTCACAGTCTAAACAGGCATCCTCCTTTTTCTTCATTGGGAAAAAGGATGGCAAATTACAATTGTGTCAAGACTATTGACATGTGGACAAGCACACAGTCTGAGATACATACTCCCTTCCCCTCATCTCTGATCTCATTGACAAAGCATGAGATACCAAGATTTTTACCAAGTTCAACATAAGGTGGGGATACAACAACATATGGATAAAGGAGGGCAATGAATGGAAAGCTGCCTTCATAACCCATCAGGGACTCTTTGAACCCACTGTCATGTTCTTTAGGCTAATGAACTCCCCCACCACCTTTCAGTGATTCATGAATGATTCATTCTCAGACCTCATCACAGAAGGATGGCTTGTCATTTATATGGACAATCTACTAATCTTCTCTCCAGATGAAGATACCCACCACAAACAAACCACCAGAGTCCTCCAATGAATGAATGAACTTGAACTCCATCTCAAACCTGAGAAATGCATCTTCAATGCTCCTGAGGTTGACTACCTTGGAGTAGTACTCAAGCTAGGGCAGGTCACAATGGACCTGGTTAAGCTCAATGGAATCAAAGACTGGCCCACCCCCTCCTCTCCAAAGGAAGTCCATTCCTTCCTTGGCTTTTCTAATTTCTACAGGCAATTTATTCCCAACTACTTGGACATTGTCCATCCCATACTCAACCTCACCAAGAAAACTGCCTGATGGACCTGATCCACAGCATGCACTGACACCTTTGCCAGCCTTAAACTGCTATTTCAAACCAAACCCATTCTCATACAGCCTGACCCCTCCCACCCCTTTGCCATTGCCACCAACACCTCAGCAGTCACATCAGGTGCCATTCTACCCCTGACAGATTCCAACAGAGACTGGCACCCCTGTTCCTACCTGTCCTAATCATTCAGGCTGTCCAAATGGAACTACAACATATTCAACCACAAGCTTCTTTCCATTATTCATGCCCTCAAGGGATGGAAATTACCTCCAAGGGGCATCTCACCCCATCCAGGTCTTTATCAACCACAAGAACCTCCTTTACTTCAAACAGCCACAGCACCTCAACCAATGACAAGCTTGATGGCTCCTAGATCTCTTCAACTATGACCTCAAGCTTGTGCACATCCCTGGACTCCTCTTCACAGGGCCTGATGCCCTGTTCCAATGCCCTGACCACCTCCCCATGGATGTTGACAACACCAATATCACCCTTCTTTCTCCCTCACTCTTTGTCAATCTTCTCAATTGCACCATCAAAGATCCCATTGCCCACTCCTCCAAGAAGGATCCTTTCATCCTTAAATTCCTCAATGATGCATCCACCCCCAAGTTCCTCCACTCCCACACTGTGGACTTCACCTACTCTGACAGAACCCTCACCTACCATGGCCACACCTACATTTCCCCCACCCTCTGCATCTCAGTCCTCCAGTCCTGCCATGATCACAATTTCACTGGTCACCCTGGCATCCTTAAAACCCACCAGCTTATATCTTGCAACCACTGGTGGCCTGGCCTGGTGACCTTTGTTCAAAAATACATGGAAGGATGTGCAACCTGCCAATAGAACAAAGTAAACACCCACCCAACCACCCCCCCTCTCTGACCACTCCCATCCTCTGCAATACAACCTTTCCAACAAATCTCCTGTGACCTGATCACCAACCTCCCCTCCTCTCAGGGGTTTGACTCTCTTTTGGTCATGGTTGACCACAGACTTACTAAAGGGGTAATTCTATGCCCCACAAAAAAATCTATCACTGCACAGGGTATTGCAACCCTTTTTTTCCACAAGATATACTCTAGATTTGGGCTTTATGACAAAATCATCTCTGATCATAGGCCCCAATTCACTGCTAACTTCTCTAGAGAATTAGGCAAACTCCTGAATTATGAACTTGCTCTCTCCACTGCCTACCATCCACAAACTGACAGCAAAACAGAGAGGGTAAACCAAGAAACCAAGACCTATCTCCACATCTACTGTGGAGGAAATCCATCTGCTTGGGCTGACCAAATTCTGTTTGCAGAATTTGCCCACAATCATTGCCTCCATGCTATCACAGGGGAATCTCCATTCTTCCTGATGATGGGATATCACCCACAACCCATCCCAGACCAAGCACGAAAATCTGACCTACCCACTGTCAATCAAAGAATTTCAAATCTAATCACCATCCAAGAGGAGGCTCTCACTGCCCATGACCTGGCACATCAAATCATGGCTCAAAAGGATAACAAAAAGTATTTCCCTTTTGCCCTCAGTAACAAAGTATGGCTGGAAGCCAGAAACCTCCATCAGAATGTAGCTAACCCAAAGTTTGCCCCCAAATGAGAGGGCCCCTTCAAAATCACCCAAGTCCTCTCCCCCATAGCCTTCTGATTAGCCCTTCCAAAGACATGGAAAATCCATCCCATCTTCCACACATCCCTATTGACCCTATACTCTGAAAACTCTATTCATGGTCCTAATTTCCCTAAATCACCAGCAGAACTGATAGAAGGGGAGAAAGAATATGAAATAGAAAAGATCCCAAAGCATAGCAGAACTCTGTCTTCCCAAAAATTCCTAATCAGGTGGAAAGAATACACCCCAGAAGAGGATTCCTGGATCTCCAAATCAGACCTCTCCCATATCCTCAATCCACTTAAAGACTACAAGCTATAACATCCTAAAATATTCTTGACTTCTTTCATTTCCCCTTGCTTCTTTCATCATTGATCCCCTTGCCCTTGCCATCAAAATCACCTTTTACAGGCTCAAAGCTGTGTTAACCAACTACTTAATGGCTATTGAAACTCATGCATCCTCCATCTCTTCTATTATCTCTTCTATTGATCCTGATACTCCCTCATCTAATACCACTACCACAGAATCTGTAGATAGTTCCTTCCAGGCATCCACCAAACCAGATCTGATCAGAGACCCCCACTCCCCCTTGCTCCCACCACATCCCCCACTCATCAAAACCACCAATGGAGTTACCTCCATATGAATTCCTGACTTTGCCTTTCTGATCAGGGATGAACCCATTCAGGATTCCTTTCCATCCTGTCTACTCTCCTTTGTATGAGACTCCCAACTCACCATCCCTCTGGCCTTCCATGTCAATGCTAACTTCCCCATATTTTTGCTCTACTCTGCCTTCCTCCATGTCAAACACCTCAAAATTCTTTCCTGAGCCAATGTCATTCCCCTCCCTGCCAGGTCTGTCAGGGACATCATTCAATCCATCTACAACAATGTATCCCTGTTCCTCCTTGCCATGGCATGGCAATTCAACCTTGACTCCTTCCTTACCAATGTGAAGTGGTACATCAATGAGCTTGCTAGCACACCCCTACCTGGTCCATATCCAAAACCCAGTACCATTCCTCCAAGACTTGATGTCATGGTCTGGGTTCAACAAGAAGCATACCAGACCAGAGGCCATGAAACCATTCCACTCACTTCCACCCATCCCCAATATATCAAAGCTTGCTTCCATTGCAGGAGATTGGGCCACAGGTACATCCACTGTCCCTACTATGTCTGCCCCTACTGCCTTGAATCCTCCCCTGGCCACAATCAGGCTGACTGCCCAGGCCAGACACTTCTGATACACCCTTGCCAAGTCCCTAGTGAAGAAACCCTTGTTCCCTCCACCCACACTCTGTCCACCCCTGTTCTCACAACAAGTCACCTCCATTGTATGGAGTCTACCATTACCACCCAGCATGTCCCTATATGCACAGGATCTCTTTACCCATGTGCCATGCCATTCCCAACATACAATGACTCAGACAAAGAAGAACAAGGGAAAGAGCCAGAACATGGAGGGTTATAAGACCACTCTGACCCTTGATTGTCCCCACTGACAACCCCAATGAGTACATTTAATCTTTGTGGTGCTTTGATCATACTAAGGGGGTACTGTTATAATCAGTTCATGAAATGTCCTAGTAACTCTTTTCTCCTCTCTCTCCATACTCTGAAACACCTGTCAGACTACATTTTCCTACATTACTCACATTGGACCTCTTGAGTAACTCACTTCTCACTTCCCCCATCTGTTGTTACAAACTTGTTTTACTCTCCCTAACTATTGCTACACAGTCATTCATACTTATACTTTTCTCTCTTCATTTGCTTGTCACCATGGTCACATGACTCTTCCCTATCCCTCATTTCTCATGATCACATGACCAGGGCCTAGACTCTATGACATCAGATCATGTGACTGGTCTAGACTCATGATATCATAGATAAGAGCCCCTTTTGCCATTGATGTACCTTTTTCTTATCTATCATATCATGTCCCACCATATATTAGTCATGTATTAGTAATAATCTTGGCACATGTATATATACCTGGATGTAGCTACAACTGTTCCCCAGTCTAGCTCACTTGAGCATTACCTGAGACTTAATCTTAGGTTCAATGTGGGATATCTAGTCTGCCCTTCTTCCTTGCCCATGGTAATCATTTCACATGTTCCCTTTTCTTCCTTCTCATCATAAAACATTGCACAACATCATAATGTGTTCTGGTTGAGAGTTCCACCTCAGACATTTAGCCTTCTTCTTTAATCTCATTTCATCTGTAGTGCCTCTGCTGACTCTGAAGGGCATGAGACCTCCTTATATCTACTTTTCAGTACTTATGACTGAGCACTCTGTATTTTCTTTCCACATAGAACTGTTATGAACTCATTTTCTCTAACCTAACTACTTCTACACTTGTACTAATAGTTCAACTTTATTCTTGTCACCACAGTCACATGACTTCCCCCTATTCCTTCTTTTCCATGATCATGTGACCAGGACCTGGACTCTATGATGTCAGATCATGTGACTGGTCTAGACCCATGACATCATAGATAAGAGCTCATTCTGCCATTCACTGTACCTTTTCTTATCTATCATACCACTTTTCACAATATATTAGTCATGTATTAGTAATACTCTTGGCACATGTATATATACCTGAGTGTAGGTGCAACTGTCCCCCAGTCTAGCTCACTTGGGTATTATCTAGGATTCTATCTTAGGCCTGAGCAGAATATCTAGTGCCACTCTCCTGTCACCCTTGCTCATGGTATCCATTTCATGTGTTCTCTCTTATTTCTCTTCATTGTAAAACATGCTAGGCATCATACCTAATCCTTGTCATTCCACCTCATTGCTGTGTCAGGCTTAGTTTAGAGTTTGTTTCAGGAACCCCATTGTCACCCCTTTTTTTCTTTTTCTCCTACCTAGATCTGATCAGATTTCATCTGGGTATGCCCTGTTTCACTTACATCCCCTTTCTAAGGGTTTCCTATCAATCAGATAGGGTTACCACTATTCCAGGTACATTCTGCAGTATTCTGACACATTTCCAAGTAGCAGTGATCATTAGTACTTAAACACTTCTCACACTACATGTATCATAGTCTTAATGTAACCGTGATGCAACCTGCTGTTATCTCATCCCTTGACTGACTCTCATGCTCAACAAGCCAGAGTCCACTTTGAACCCACCATCTGTAGCCTCACCAGTGGTGAATCTTTGAACCTACAATATCCTGACATTCAGAATTGTCAGAACCCTCAAAATTCTTGGAACCACTGGAAATTCTGGAAGATCCTCAATCTTTCACAGGAGTCTTGTAGCTGAACAGTCTTGACAGTACACCCCCAGCCCTATTGTAATAGGAACCATGCTATAGAATTAGAACCCAACTTCATCAAAAAGAAGGGTCATATTAATGCTATATTGGACACTGAACTCAAGGAAGTCAGAGTCTTCATCAAGAAAGAGCTCAAAAAAGGGTACATCCAACCCTCCAAATCGGATCAAATATTCCCTGTGTTCTTCATTTCAAAAAATGATGGCAAGAAACACATGGTCATGAACTATCAGTACCTTAATGAGCATATCAAGAAAAACAACTACCCATTGCTGCTCATTCCATTGTTGATTGATCAGCTCAAAGGTGCCAATATGTTCACAACCCTCAATCTGAGATGGGGGTACAATAACATTCATATTAAAGAGGGTAATGAATGGAAAGGGGCATTCACCACTCCTATTGAAGCCTATGAACCCCTCATTATGTATTTCAGCATGTGTAACTCCCCAGGAACATTCCAGAATATGGTAAACAACATCTTCTTGGACATATATGCCATTGTGATCATCTACATTGATAATATTATGATTTTTACACATCCAAGAAGACAAAAGAGGAGCACATGCAAGTCACACAAGAAGTCCTGCAATGATTGCAGGATAATGATCTCTATTTAAAACCATCAAAATGCTTTTTCCACAAGGATAAAGTGGACTATTTATGAATGGTCATCTCTAAGAAGGGAGTAGAGATGCAAGAACCCAAGGTCAAAGCTATTACAGATTGGCCTAACCTCCAAAACCTTAAACAGTTGCAATTGTTCCTGGGAATGGCCAACTACTACCATCATTTTATTAAGGGATTTGCAGATGTAGCACATCCCCTGAATAATTTAACACAAAAAAACACCCTGTATCTATGATCAGACAAATGTGAAGAAGCATTCAAAAAATTAAAAGAAATCATTACCTCTTTCCCACTTCTAACATATCCTGACTCTTCTTGCCCAGTATGCATCAAATGCAATACCTCCAACTGTAATAGGTTATAATTTTCACAATTAGCCTAACACTACAGATTGGCCTAGTGCCACTACCAAAGCCCTGTACTACAGGCAATCAATGGACTTAGTTGTGAGCAAGTCTCACAAGCTATCTTATCTTATCTTGTTCTCTCTATTTTATTCCTCTTTCTTCTCTTTATAGTTATATTCAATCTCCAGATCCGATCTCTGGTTTATCCCAGGATCTGCCCAGGATCTTGGACCCTATGTCTGCACAGCCTTCCTTTCATTTCCATGCTGTGTATGGCTATGTTGCCTCACCTATTTAATTACTGTGCACACAGCCTTGAGGCTATGTGCTTCTCTTTCATTTGATGCACAGCCTAGTGCTGCACATTCATCTCCATCTCATAGCCTTGATGGCTATGTCTCATCTATCTATATTTATCTACTGATCTCAATACATGGTACATATGTACAAATAGTAGTCAGTAGTATATAAGGGTGAAGTCCCCAGCCAGTGATCCTCAGTTTAGATCACTTGGAGTTTTCCCTCATCAGACCTCTCTTTGAGTGATACGAATATCCTCATCTCTCCCTGATTGAAGTGGCAACCTGGTGCATCATACATACAAAGCCTTTGAGGTTGTTTCATTTGATCTAAACTCTTATGCACCACCTTGCCCAATGCCTTAGCCTTGAAGAAGCTTAGCAAGTGCATCGTCATTGAAA
>JBBPJV010000906.1:0-13246 GCA_038088915.1 Sutorius aff. eximius
GGCGATGACGACGAAGAACGCCAGCGTCGCCGAGAGGAGCTCGGGCGTCCACGCACGCCTGAGCCTACCGGAATGGGTATGGTAGAGGACGATGAGGACTCCCCTGACACAAAGCACAAACGCCGATCACCGTCACCCCTGCAACAATCCCACGACATCGCATCTGCAGCCATCGATGGCTTGGCAGAGCGGCTTTCGGCACTTAGTGGACGAATTGACACGGCGGTGGAGTTCAACAACTCCCTCCAAGCTCAGCACGCCACTGCCCAGTCGACCATTTCACAGTTGCAGTCCAAGATTGCAGCACTAGAAGAGCTCGTACAGGCTACCCAGTTGCAGCTGCAGCAGCAAAGCTCCGCACAGGAGGCTGCTCAAGCGGAGATCCTCAAGGCTGTCCGTGAGCCCGCTCGCGACTCTGAGCGAGAGGCCTTGACGGCGATGCTCGACGAGTGGAAAAAGAATGTCGAGGGTCAGTGGAGTGCCGTTCAGGAGGAGTGGTCACAAGAAAGGGAGAGGCTTAGCAAGGCGAGGGACGAATGGGAGAGCCGGGCACGGACACTGGAGCTGGGACTGGATGCCAAGGTCAGCGCCGGTGTAGCATCACTCGTGGCGTTGCAACGCCATGACCGGTTTCCGAACGGAGACATCAAGATCAACGGGGGCGGCGGTCTTGTTACGCCGCCAAGTCCAGTCAGCGTCGCCTCAAATTCCGGTCGGACAAAGTCACGACGTCGTCGGTCGAGCTCTTCCCGCAGTCGTTCCAGATCAAGTTCACCTATTTCGTCGATCGAATTGATTGAAGGGGCGGTTGGTGTGGACCATGACCTTGGGTCCAATTCGGGTTCGCGACGTGTCTCGGATCAATATCGGCGGTCGCGATCGCCTTCTCCATCGATAGTGGAAAGCGAGCCAGAGTTGTGCAGCCGTGTGCTCGAACGGGGTTCTCAGTACCCGATCACACCCGCCCCATCGGTGAAGGACTCTCCCGAACATCCATCACTAAACCCCTCCTCGGTTGTTGCGGTGGGATCGAAGACGGAGATGCCGTCGCGCGCGTCTGGGGTTGTTGGTCGTCTCACGGTCTCACAGTTGTTGCATCTGATGATCCATTCCTTGCAGTTCCATCTGAATATGACGACGGCCGTGGGCGTGTTGGTTGTCAGCATTGCGACGGCAGCGGTATTATGGAGAGTCAAACAAGACTAGGAGATAAAAGCGTGGGACATCGTGGACGGTTCTCGATGCATTCCTTATGACCAGTTCCCCTTTTTTTTTTTTCCGCTGTTTGATTACATTATTATTCTTTTTTTCCTCGCTGCCCTCGACCTCATTTGTGATTTTGTGAATAACCATATGCAGCCTTTTTTCACGGGATGACTACGACGCTTTCCATGCGATCTGCTTACTGGTCGTGAACAATTCCCACGTTTGACGGGTATAAGCCAATGAGTTGTGTGACCGGGCACGGCAAGCACAAAGATCTCCCAGGGTGTCTGACCAAGCTTGTAATACAGTAATCAATTAGATTGGTCAGCCGCCGAGTCTCGCCATGTCGCGTCATTCGTCCTAAATGGCGAGCTTGGAAATATAAAAGCGTTTTGTTACGCGTTCATGCCTTAGATCCGATCCTTTTTATCCCCATACCACACCAATGACAATCGCCAACCATTTCCTCAACGGCGCCAACAGTGGCCATTCGCTCAAGAGACCCCGCTCGTCTCTTGATGGCTTTGGCACGCTCGCGATCCACGTAGGCTCCGAGCCCGATCCCGAGACGGGTGCTGTCATCCCCCCGATATCCCTCAGCACGACCTACAAGCAAGACGCAGTCGGATTGCACAAGGTATTCGTTTGATGATTGATTTTTCTGATGGCACAGAGCTCACCGCGTGCATCCTCAGGGCTTTGAATATGCCCGTGCTGGGAACCCGAATCGGCAGTCGTTGGAAACGATGCTTGCAGCGCTGGAGGCCGGGGGTTCCTACGCGATCGCATTTTCCTCCGGTTCGGCTGCCACGGCCACGCTTGTACAGGCCATCGGCCCGAACGCGCACATTCTTAGCGTCAACGATGTCTACGGCGGGACGTTCCGCTATCTCAAACGCGTCGCCGCAGAAACACAGGCCCTCGAGGTCTCCTTTGTAGATCTCGAAGGGGACGACGACGATGCGATTCTGGCCGCGTTCCAACCGAACACCAAGGTACGTCATGCTGTCTCTTTTACCTAACCGCCTATTGAATTATCTCATCGGGTCCCCAGCTTGTATGGATCGAGTCCCCCACAAACCCCACCCTCCGTTTGGTGGATATACCCCGCATCGTTTCCCTCGCACGATCCCACCCCTCGCGGCCCCTCGTGGTGGTCGATAACACCTTTTTGTCTCCATTTTACCAGTCGCCCCTGCTCCTGGGCGCCGATGTCGTCACACACAGTCTGACAAAGTACATCAATGGTCACACAGACGTGATCATGGGCGCCCTGATTCTCCCCGCTCACCACGCCGCGCTTGCACAAAAGCTCCGGTTCCTCCAGAACGCGCATGGTGCGGTCCCGAGTCCGCACGACTGCTGGTTGGCTCAGCGGGGTGCCAAGACGCTCCATTTGCGGATGAAGGCACACGGGATCAATGCATTGCGAGTCGCGCAAGCGTTGCAGCGCTCGCCGTTGGTCGAGGAGGTGATATACCCCGGGTTGGCATCCCACCCACGTCACGCAGCTGCGTACCGCCAGCTCGCCCCACATGCCAAGAAGTTTGTCGATGCGGTCCGTGGCGGACGCGAAGAGGGGGGTTTCCCCTATGGTGGCATGGTGTCCTTCCGCATTCGTGGGGGGGCGGCGGAGGCAAATGCATTCTTGACCGCGACGCGGCTGTTCATATTGGCGGAGTCGCTAGGGGGCGTAGAGAGTCTGGCCGAGTTACCCGCGCAGATGACACATGGGAGCATACCTGAGGCGGAGCGAGCCGCGCTTGGCATTGATGACAACTTGATCCGACTGTCCGTCGGGGTCGAGGAGGCAGAGGATTTGGTGAGGGACGTGGAACAGGCACTCGAGGTGGCAGTTCTAGGGGAGTCGGTCAAGCGCACCAGTGGCAAACATTGACACATGAAGGGGTCGTGTGGTAAATTATCTCACCGATTGTTCTCGGCCTGTTGCTATCCTATGTACATGGAAGCTATCTGTGTAATGAACTTGCTTTGGATCATGTACCATCAAGGGTCGCGGCACGTACACAGCACCGTGGATGAGTCTTGGCAGGTTTTGACGATTTGGGGCATCCAGCTACGCATTTCGTTGTTGGGATGCTCCTATCCAACTCTGGACTGCGCATATTTTTTTATCGCATTCGCAGGTCATTGACACTCCCATTTATGCCTGCGATCCCCGGCAAACCAGGGAGCAAGAGCCGAACCAGCGTGAAGAACGGAGGAAGGACGAGTTTGCGACTCGAGAAGGATTATATGAACGTCCACATATTCGTGGAGCTCACCGCGAGCGCGAGGACGTTCTCAATACGACGGTTTCTCCCGCGGAACAGATCGGTGTGTCATTTTCGCCAACCTTGCCGGATGCCATCGTGTCCGGCCCGGGCGCTCGGCGACGTCCTGGGTGCCAAACAGGGTCAAGGCGATCGCCCAAGGTCCAAGAATAGAAGAGCGACTCCTTCCCCTGTCAATCGTTTGTACCGCTCCTAAACCGAACGTTTTCTCGAGCCAGTGTGGGACCGATGCGTTGGTCCGGGTTGCCTGGGTTCGTCCAAACGGAACCAGCGACAAGTCAAGTTGCGACCCGGGAAGCAACGCCGTGAATGAAACCATTCATGAACGCCCACATAGTCACGGATCCGATTCACCCGGACGCGCGAACATGTTTAGCACGACGGTTTCTCCCGTGAAACAGATCGGTGCATCGTTTCGCAGTGTGTGTCGGGTCCAGGAGGAGGTGGGGGTACTCAAACGAGCTCGCCCTCGCCCGGAATCTGAAGATGGCAGAGATGGTGTCATCTTTCTTTTTTCTTTCTTTCGATCGCTTTGACTTGCTGTCGCTCCGAACTTGAATGCGGGGTACGCGGAGCCAACCCGGCCAGCCGCGCTTTGATCGATAGCCCAGCGAGGTATTGCCAACGATCCCATTCTATCTGTTCTGACCTTGAGATCAACGGGACGGCCTGAAAAGGCGTTGAAGGCCCTCGTTGGAGCGTTTTAGGGCCAAAGCTCCCGATCGAGTCCCACAGGGCTCATCCACGTAGAGTGTCGGTGATACTGACAAAGATGAGATATCGTGTCTGTATTCACACATACGGAGAGGCTCGCGCCAAGTTGGTCTGGGAGAGGATGTAAACGTTGCAGAAAAAAGATTGAACTAACCCTTGTCCTTGGCCACTGCATCGAGTGACTTGTCAGAGACGTTTCGTATTTGTTTACATGTCTATTTGACAGTGTTGGTAAACGAGCTTATGAAGCAGAGGAATGCGTTTACAAGCCCGTAGCGATCTCATTAACCCCACTGCTAGCGATGGTACCATTTGCTCCGTCGTCTCGGGAAATATGTCTGTATCGATGGTGCTAGTAGTAGTAATGTTTCCCATTAGATTGAGAGGATCAGACTGACGCGCGTCCGCACTTCCGTGTTGTTGTCATTTCCTTGCCGCCGCTGAGATAGATGGGTCCATGTTTGCCAAGAGTCGTCACTCGTAGCGGGAGTCACTGCTTTTGACTTGTACCAGTCGTTTCCACGTGACTAGAAATAAACGATAATTTTAACAACTAAATTTGGTGAGATCCACCACTTTCTACGGGTGTGTATGGCTGCCAATCCCCGTCACCCCTCGAAAACATGACAAGGGATAATCATGTGACCAACCATGCGTTGAATTTTTACTACACACCATTCGAGTTACGCGTGGTAGTAGTAAGACTCAGTATCTCCTCGGCTGCATTGCGGGGGTGGATGGTGGAGAGCTATACTATGGAAAAATCTCAGGAGAATGATGTCGCATACGGGCCTTCCGTAGTGATCTGATGGCACGTCGAGGTGCATACATGATGCTTAAACTGAAGAACCCGTCGACTGCCACAGTAGGCCGGAGACGGGACAATAGTGCAATTTGGGGGACCTTGGAAGCCGTGAAAAACCGGGACCCTAACCTCGAGTCCGCACGTGAACGAAATGGTCTCTTACTAGGCCTGCCACTTGGTTATAGGATAGGAGGTTTTCCAACTTTGGATGTTCCGACAACAGCCTCAACGTAATTACGTACACAAGAACATACTCTTCCTCTTTGAACCCCTGTGGACTAGTATGCAGTGCGATGTTGGAATTCCGCCAGGCTTGCCGTGGGATCACACAACCTCGTTACGATGCACTGAGCGTGAGTTCGCTCTTGGATCCATTGTATGAGGTGTTTATGCATACCCTTCTGGGGTAAAACGGGCCATCAACCCTCCGAACCCGGCCGACTATTGTGGCCTTGTCATGCATGAGGCCAATGCATGCATCCCCATTTCATCACGTGTGTGCTGACAGGATTCCATCGCGATTGGCATGGCCAAACTGGTGACATGGGAAGCGCAAATAATGTGTCAGCCACCCGCAGCCATGTTGCCTCATATATTCACGCTCAAGCCGAACTATACGATTGAGTATAGATCTTTGGTGCTCTACCTGACTGGCGCCGTTGTTCATCATGTTTGCCGTGCACCGTTATATCAGGTAGGTGCGGGCGCATTCCATATTGCCCAACTATTCCCTTTACGCTCACTCTCTCTTTCGCATGTCTGGTCGGTTCTTCGTCGCGCAACCGCATCTATCCGCAGCTCGCGACGCCGCTGTCAGGATCCTCCGCCCTCTGCTCCGATGCCTCCTCAGAGTCTTACTGTATCACGGCGTGATCTCGCTAGCGCTGCTTTACATCCTCTACAGCGTCGCGGAGTACAAGTTCAGCGATTGGTACTTCGCGTCGGACGAGTCTGTCTGGAAGCCCGCTTTTCCATCGAGCTGGCGCTTTTTGTTTCTCTCGTTGTTTGTGGCGCCCATCTTCTCGTTCCTCCATCTCTTGTGGCTTTCGGTACTCGCCCGAAAGTGGTGGCTGGGGAGGTACAACTCCCGCACGAGTCCGTCACAAGGGTACATCACGCTCCCGCGGAACTTACAGAAGGAAAGAGGGCCACCAAGAGACGAGGAAGACAGCGTTTCAGCGGACATCGAAGGTAATGCTTCACCTTGTTCGCGGTTCCGACATCAAGCAGGCCGCCGCCGTCTCTCGCCCGGCTGGTTCTTGCAGTTTATCGTTTGGTTTACAATACTCTGTATCAGCCTCTGGTCCGGGCTGCACTACCGACATGCAGCAGACTCGCGATATCTCCCTCTCATCGAGGAGGCTAATGCACACCCTAATAGAGCCGGATATGCGAATCAGGGCAAGTATAACTAGCCGACGTTGTGTCCCCGATCAGTTTTACTGACTAATTCGCAGAAAAATTGTTTATTGCCGCCTTGTTTTACAACAATGAAAAGATTCTCCCTTACTGGTCCGACAGCCTCGTCAAAGCCATTCATTACCTTGGGGAAGACAATGTCTTCGTCTCAATTCTCGAGAGCGGCAGCGAGGATCAAACACCGACGCTTCTCCGACAGCTCGATGGCAGATTAGACACCATGAATGTATCGAGGCGCATATTGACGAAGGACGCAAGGATCGAGAAGCCCGATGACATGAGCGGAATCAATCGCATCTACTTCCTCTCCGCTCTCCGAAATCGTGTCCTCGAACCCTTGGTGGAGAAGGGCGGATATGACAAGGTCGTGTTCTCAAACGATATTCTCATCGAGCCGGAAACAATCATTGAACTCCTCAACACGGCCGACGGAGAGTACGATATGGCGTGCGGATTGGATTTCGGCCATTTTGGGTAAACCCGAGAATAGCTGTTTTGCCAGAGCGTTGTACTGATATTTTTGTGTCAGGCTATATGACATGTGGGTTCTCCGCGACAAGCGAGGAACGCTCGGTGGTGCCATGTATGCACTATTAAATTCCTTTCTCGTATGAGGATGTCATGTAAGCTTGTTTCAATACCAGATGGCCGTACTTTTTCGACATGGAAGACTATGAAGCGATGCAAGCCGAGTCTCCGGTACCCGTGTTCACATGTTGGAATGGCATCGTCACCTTCAAGGCCGACCCCGTCCTTCCCATCCATCTCCGGTCCAATCGTACCCTCTCCACGGATCCACTGCCAGTCGCGCTTCCTGCTACGCACCCGGCTGCCCACGATCGATCACTCCGTGGACCGAGTCCTGCATTGACACCTCCGGTCGGCTTCCGTGTGTCTGCGCCGGGAGAGTGCTTCTCCTCGGAATCGTTCTTACTACCGTACGATTTCAGACGGCTGTTCAACTTGCAACGGATCTTGATTAACCCACGTGTGATCGTGGCGTACGACTGGCGGTGCGTGTCACACTTCTATCATCAAAGAGTGCTCTATGTATTTGCTGCTGCGCCCTTGTTCTATCCGCGGAACGTGACGCTCGTTTGCTAGCTTTGGCGTTGCTCTTTGCCACTCAACTTTTTTTTTACATCACAGATTCTATGTGTATTTCAAATGGTTCATGAGACATCCGGTGCTCAAGTGGTGGATAGAGAAGATGCATGATGGGGCATGGATGCAAAAGGATGTGATGGTTGTCGGCGATGCGAAGCGAGTCTGGCGATGGGATGGGGGCGACTGTCATCCATGGTGGTAACAAAGTATGGAAGCAAGGTATGCGGGATTATCGGTATTCTTCGTCTTTTTTTCTTTCTTTGTTTCATGGTGGAGTTTGAGCAGTTCATGTCCGACATTGCAGGAGCAGGACTGGTGGAAGGAATGATTGTGTCTGTACTATGATATTCTAGTTTGAACACGATATTGGTGTACCTTTTGATAATTAGTACCAGGGCTTGTTTAGTGGTCGAATGGCCGTGATGGAATAGATATTTGGTTGTGAAGACATGGGGAGCGTTGATTGGGTGTGCGCAGGCTGGGCGGTAATCAAAGGAAACGATAGCTTGAGCCCCTGAGCGCTTATCTTTTTCGCAAGTGAATCGAGCTTTTTCAGTCGGAGATGGATATTCAAAGTCAGTATAGATGTGCGTATTAACTCCGCCATCTCGGCAGACACATCGCGCCCAATGTGAGGTGACGGCGGGAGGTCGTGTGACTCAGTAGCGCCTCTTACATTGCCACTTCTCTCTGGGACTCTCCGACCTATTCCCTCGGTGTCATCGGTTCGGGGTTAGCCAAGTAAGAGTTTTGGCACAGATCGGGTGTGGACACAAGGTAAGCGTCAAAATTATTGTCATTTCTTGTAAAGCACGCTCAGAATCCCGTGTTCGAACAGTCATTCAAACACGACCGCTTCATGCCTATCCGTGAAGTAGTAGAAGCATTCGATGAACACATCGAAAAGATTCCCTCTCGGTTCATCTACCTTGACACCACGCCTAGCATCATAAGTCGTGATGCAGTCAAAAAAAGACACGTTTCCGTTATCGAGTCCATCACGGAGGCAGACATCGAACAACATACCTCGTATGCGAACCAAAGCAGAGAAGCAGTCATCCGAACCATCGTGAAAGGTGTCGTCAAGTACGCTGTCCTGTCGCATACTTGGCAGGATGCTGGCGAGTTCGAATACCGGCACATGATGTCCCCGGATTCGGTTCGAGATGGCCCCGGGTGGAGAAAGCTCGAGCAGTTCATCAAGCTCGCAAAGATCACGTTCAAGTGTCAGTTTGCTTGGGCTGACACGGTTTGCATCGATGGGACACCCTCCGAACGGCAGGCAGCGGCGAAATTCGGGTTTGACTGGTTTCGCAATGCCTATGTCTGCATCGTATACCTTTCGTGCACCCGTTGTCTCTCCGAATTGGAACACGACAATTGGTTTCGTAGGGGGTGGACTTTGCTAGAGCTACTCGCTGCGATAAGGATCAAGTTTTATGGTGCTGGATGGCAGCCTCTCAACGAAGGATGTCCTAGGGCCGAAAATGACAAGGCAGACATGAGCTTTCTTGATGTGCTTTCAAAGGCATCCGGAATATCCGTCAGTGACCTGCGCACCTTCTTGCCTGGTCCAAACAGAGTCAGAGAGAAGTTGACTTGGGCGTCAAAACGGGATACATCAATACCCGCAGACGCGGCGTACTGCCTGATATCAATCTTCGTGTCCCATATGGAGATTGACCGCTCGGGCCCCGAGGAGGGCGAGGAGCGTGAGAAGGCATTCCTCCGCCTGATGCTTCATATCATCCCCAAATCCCGCGAATGCGATGTCTTTGCATGGGCTGGCCAACGTGCAAAAGACCATCCTGCAGTACCTTCTTCCCCAGCCTGCTATGGAACGCGGCATCGAGACTACGAGCTCCATCAGGATACACATCGCTATCGCTTATGCGGAGATCGTTCCTTTTCCTTGGGTTATGATCACCTCAGGATCAGGGTCATCTTTGTAGACGTTTCTCTCAGACGAGCCTGGAGGACGGGATACACGGTTAGGTCACGCTCCCATAAAGCCATCATCGGCAAAGTCGTACCACTATCTGGAGTGGGCGCTCAGACGACCATCGGTGTCATCGACTACAACTGGACGGACGATCCAGGTGAGGGTGAAATGCGTGGAGGAGAGCGGTACTTTGGTTTCCTGCTACACAAGAGCTCCGAACAGGCGAGGTGGGAGAAGGTAGACACTGAGAAGGTGGTCTTTATCGATAGCAAGGAGAAAAGGAAACACAAGCTACAGGTATTGGTATTGGACGCACAGGTGCGCGCGCAACCCTCGATTCCCAATGGCCAGGCATAATATCAGTATATTTTCGCAACGCACTTTCGTTTTCGTGTTTTCAGTTGTCGGACTATTTGTCTATCTAGCCATCTACGATACCAATCCCGTTCATCCAAGACAACGATGTATCCGAGGACGTTTATGTAGTCATATCAATGGATTTGTGCTTCTCCGAATGTTCGATCCATGAAACGTCTTACAGGCACAAGCGGAAGAACATGGAAAGGTCCTCGTGGCGCTCTGACTCATCCAGGCTGGAAAGCAAGCGCGCGGAACACATCGCTAATCGTGTTATATTACAGCCACAACGTCACCAACTTTCTCCTCACCACTTCTTTCGTGCGGATGCAAAGGACCTTTCGAGTGCCAACCTTTTCCCACTCCCCATAGGGACTGTAAATCCCGGTGCCAAGGAGGAAGCAAACATAACTTGTGTTTCCGTCCAGTTCCCCCGTCTCGGAGTCTTCCTCATTGCGATCAGTCTGGTAACTGATGATGCCAACCGCCCACCGGGAATAGAGCAAGAATCTGGTATCGCAAACGACCTCTATGCTGTGGAAGCATCTCTGGTCCTGTAGACCAGGACGGAGCGTGAGGCACTCGTAGGGCGGACCCGCCTCCGGGTCTGTGTCCCGGTCAATCTGCAACATCACCTCCACCAAAAGAATTTTCATTTCGAGCCCTTTCTTGGTCATGGCGTAGAACGGGTAACCGAGGTCCCATGGCCGGTGAATCGGACGCTCCGGGTTGAGTACAGAGGCGTCGATCTGGCCGAGGAACTCTTTGCCATAGCCAGAAGGTGACTCGGGGAATACGACGGCGTATGGTGAATGACGCCCAGCCCATGCAAAGATCTGCCATTCACGACAATCTTGAACGATCGCTTCCATGAGGCGACGAAAGGCCCGTTTCCCTTCTCCGTATGCGATGGACAGGGTGATGTCGAAAATACCCAGGAGACAATAGGCAGTGTCTTCGACCAGAGTGGTTTCTCGTCTGGATGCCCAGACCATCTTTTCTCTCACGTTGAAGAGACCAGGGCTGAAGTGGCGAAGGTCATAATCCTTGATGCCGGTCGTCCCAGAGATAGATCGCATGATCTCGTCATTGTCCTTGTCGTTTGGCCATTCTTGGATGTTTCTGACAGGTATCCAGTCCTTGGTATAGAACTTGACCTGTGTAGGAGCGAGCAGTTCCTGAAGCGTCCAACCCCTCCTAAACCACGGGTCGTTTTCCAAATCGTGTAAACTCGATGAGCTGCCAAGATAGACGATGCAGATTGCAGAGTTTCGATACCAATTGAACATGGAACGTATGGCTTGGTCGAGCTCCGCACTGCTCGTCTTGTCAATGCAGGCAGTGTCGGCCCATGCTAGCCTGCAGTCGTACGCCACCGCCATGGCACAGAATTTCTCCAACTTTCTGTAGCCTGCGGTGACGTTTGGACCTGCACCGCCCAAACTCGCCTGCTTCACCATCTCGAATGTTGCTTCTTCCCCTGACCAGCGGTGTGAAAAGATGGCGTATCTCAGTTTTTGGGAAACGAGCCTCCGGATTGCTTCCTCCCTAGAAAGATCCGGAGATTGGGCTGCGAGCGAGGCGATCGCTTCCTCGGTGACAACGTGCTCTACCTTGAGGTTATCACGACTGATCAACTTGAATTGTACTCTGCCCGCCTCGTAGTTGATGATAGACAACAGATGGGTAGGCATGTAATGAAAGACGTGGTGATAGAATATACGAGCAACATCTGGCTTGGGTGATTTCTTCAGATGGATGAGGGTGAGAGAGTCAGGCCCGAGTCATCACCAAGTGGGAAGCGCTCACATACCACGTCTGTACCTACTTGGGGTCCACGAAACCAACCCCGGAACTGGGTGTGCGTAGCATTTTGACGGGGGATCATGATGGGGTAGCGTGGCGTGGTGAGGGGGGTATGGAGCAGGTAACGCAACGGAAAAATCCGCCACACAGGATGACATCGAGGGATTTGGACAGCCCATGGAAACGTAGCACACGTCGTGTCAGGCTCGTGCCAGGCCTTTCCTATCTGGACTTGGAGGATGCCGTACTACTTTACGACGAGCGAAAACCTTGTCAAAGGCGCGCAAGAGTTTGTTGAACCACATAGTAAGCTAAAGGTTAGACCGATCCACGGCAGATGTGTTCCCATAAATCGGTGTCCGACGGCAGTCACGGCGATGACGGGTTCGCGACAACGAACAGACTCACGCACCGCTACGCTGCATCCTCGTCAACGGGCCAGCGGCTCGGAACGCAATATCTAGGAAGACATACGTGTGGTGGGAGAGCGACCGTCCAAACTGGTGCACCGAGCTTCGTAAGATCAGACGGCTCGGACTCGGACCATCAGTCTTTTGACTCTTCCGATCCCGAGTTCTTGTTTGGGAGAGGCCGCGAAATCGACGGGCTTCCCCCAAGAACGTGTTCGACACGTTCGGAACCCCTTGTTCGTCACTAAAAGTTGCGAGCGAAGAGTCATTTTACCCTTCTGATACTCCGACGACCGTCACGAGACATTACTGACGCCGCAGTCATATCTTCCACAAACTGTAATCGAGGAGAGCGCTGAATGGCAAAGACCAGCGAATCTGAGCTGGGGGAGGCTCGGGAAAACGAATCAAAGTCACTGCATGCGAGGCCGTCCTCGAGCGTCCCCATGCATGGTAGAAAGCCGATGTTTGCCATCTAGGTTACGGTACTCCACTCAGTTTTTAATCAGCGTACTCGTCGAGTAGTCTGCTGACCCGACCGCTCTGACGTAGCCGAGGCGCCTCAAACCGTCGATGGTCCGTTTAGGGTAGTCTTCGCCCCGGCTACAACATAGTAGCCCAGTCACCGGACGACTCCTCGAGGTCGGAGTCTCGGGATGTTACGCCCACCTACTCTCTTCCTTATCATGTCGAGTGAGGACACTTGTTTATCCACGACTCTGCCCAACAACCGATCGACATGTAGGAGCAGGGGGTTGACTGTCGCTAGAACGTCACACTTTCTCGCGACAAGTCAATCCCCTCATCCTAGCTCTTCGCCACGTCCACGTCCAGTCGGTAGTGGAAGTGACCCGACACGTCGCTTGCAGATCTCGTGGAGACGGCCAGTGCGACCGCCAATGCGTCGCACTTGTTCAGGCTGTCGTCCAGCGTCACATCGCTCGTTATTTTGATAGTTTGACTCCTCATGGTTCTTGTGTCGTTCCTCGGTGATACGAGCTGGCGTAAGACGAGCCTCGCTGAGTTATCGCCGCCAGCAGGCAACTCAAGATCTGTGACAAACCAAGGAAACGAGCGGTCACGCTCACAATCTGACTAGGTTCGATAAAGCTGGGGCCACGGTCAAACGTACGAGGATCCACTGGCAGGCATCTCCATCCACGGTACGAAGCTGGAGCAACGTCCG
>JBBPJV010000907.1:0-13242 GCA_038088915.1 Sutorius aff. eximius
TAAGCTACTGATGATACGTATGGTCACATGACTAGGTCACGTGCCAGGGACGGGAATGGTAGTCACGTGATGTGGTCACGTGCTATGGTACAGGAAATATGCTAAGTCCAAAGTACGAGTGTAGTCCGTAAAGCGTAGAGAAAGTGTTAACTAGCTAGGCTAACCCTAGACTAGGATAAAGTTAGGTTAAAGAGGACGGTATCGTAACAGGTAGGGAGATGAATCTTCCCCCCAGTCCTTTCATATCTCGATGCCCCCAGCGTCACAAGAGGAACACCCTGTACCTATGTCAATCTTATCCACACCCTCAGACTGTATCAGAATTGGAGTCGACTCAGTTGACCTCCCTGATGGTGCCCATCCCTCCTGTCCAGGAGTACCCAACCAGGAGTACGAGCTATCCATGTATCATTTCTTGTTCTCGTCCCACCTTGCAGTTCCCATTGAATCCCACCTGGATATGGACTCCCTCCTCTACACATTATATCAAGCCATGCTCCAGACAGAATGTTTGGGAATCATCTCCTGAGTGGAGTCTGACAAAGCCCACGGAGAGTTGTTCCATAATATCACCAACTCCGTATACTCCAACCTCCGCTCTGCCTTGGCTCAATTGGGATTTCAACTCCGATTTGGGGAGCTCCTACATGACATCAACCACTACATATGGGAGCTAGCTAGAGAAGGGTCGTTGGAACAGTGCATCAGCTCCCCTGACCCCCTGCCCATCTTACCACCTACTCCATCCACATCATCCTCTCTGCTCGGCTCCGAAGAAGCTGCTCTCATGGATCAGGTGGAGGCCTACTGGACTGGTAATGCCAGTCACACCCCTCTTTTGCACACCCACCCTCAGTACTCTGAGGCATGCTACCATTGTCATCAACTGGATCATAACCAGGTGACGTGTCCTGTCCATTCTTGCCCCATTTGTCTCAGGTTCACCCCAGGACACTCGCAATATCATTGCCCCTTGCGCCGACGGGCCCATCCTCCCATGATTTCTACCTCCTCATCCTCAGCTTCTTCCAGATCAGCTCTGTTCAACAGATCTACCAGGTCAGCACATTCCTCCCCCCACACCACCACCAGATGTATTACCACTGGTCTGGGTCCACAATGCTGACAGGACATCTATTACAATGAGCCTTCCCCGGTTTCCCATTACAACCTGGACATTGACTACTCTCTTGACTACGACATGGAAAGGAACATGACAGGGTCCCCAGGTTTTGACAACTAGGACAGGGTTTCCTCTTGTCAGTGCCTCGAGTGTACAAAGGGGGTATTGTTATGATTTCTTTTTCCTTTCACCTTGTACTACTAGTTGTCCTGCTCACGCCTACCACCCTTCCACTCCACAAATTCCTTTCACTCACACTTGCTGGTAGATGTTCTTCCCAGTTACTTAGGTTTCCCGATTTCTCTTCACAGTTACATAATCTTACCCAATCGGTAACTCTTTCCCAGGAGCCATTACTATATAAACCTGTAGCCACTGTAGATATTTCCTCACGCTAGTTCTCTCTTGTACCACTATCATCTACAATCACAACTCCGTCTTCATCTAGGCTTTGCCTAGTGTGACTCACTGGAACTAGCTTTCTTTGTCTTCGCCTTCCTTCTACAAAGGGGGTAGTTCTGTGAGCACTGCGTCCCATCCTTGTTAGGACTTAGTCCATTCTTCACTGGTGGTTCACCACCTCCTTGCCCTTCGTCTTTGACAGTCTTCGGCCCACTGTTGAGTGGTCATTACTTGTTTCTACGTGTCTTGTTGCTACACCTTGAGCAACTCTTCTTCACTCACCTCATCAATTTCATCCACATCAACCTCAACCCTAAACCCTAGTGGTTGTAGGTGACTATCAAGAGCTATGCCTGATCCTACCTGGAACAGTCATAATACATCTCTTTCCACCTCTTACTTCCCAAGTCCTGAGAGATTCACCCTGTCTTCCATGCCTCCCTGCTAATCCCTTATTCTGAAACAGAAATCCATGACCCAAACTTCCCATGATCACCAGTGAAACTGATAGAGGGTGAGGAAGAGTACGAGATTGAGAAAATCCTAAAGCATAGCAGAGCTCTGTCTTTCTGACACTTCCTAATCCAATGGAAAGGCTATATGCTTGAAGAAGACATGTGGATAAATGAAGAAGACCTAGCCCATGCTTCTGAACTTCTTTCGGACTACAAGTTCTGTCACCTGAAAACATTTCCTAAACCATCAATTTCCCCTATTTTCCCATTATTCCATAGAAACAAGAAAAATGTCTCAAAACAAAAACAAAAACAGATAAAAAACCTCAACTCCTCAGTAAGAAAACACCACCCCTCTTGCCCACCATAGATCCCCTTGCCCCCACCATTGAACTCACCTTTGCCCGCCTCCAAAGCACTTTAACTACTTACCTTATGGTGAGTGATACACATGCTTCTTCCGTTTCATTTATCATTTCATCAATTGACCCTGACTCTTCCCTTATGTCTACTAGTACCGAATCCTTAGATAGCTCCCAGGAGCACCTGGAGCCCTTTGTAACTCAAGACCCCCATTCCCCAAGATCCCCCTCCTTACCACTGTATCCCACTGTGACCCTCGACAAAAATGGAATCATCCCAGTTCACATTCCTCTCTCCACCATCCCAAACCACGATGAACCTGTTCATGATTCCTTCCCATCCTATATCCTCTCCTTCATATGAGACTCCAGACTTTCCATCCCCATGGCCACCCATGTTGATGCTAACTCCCCTGCCTATCTGCTATACTCTGCCCTCCTTCACAATGAGAGACTTGAGATCCTCATCAGAGCTGGCACCATTTCCCTTACTTCCAGGATTGTCCAGAATATCATCCACTCCATATATGAACCATCACCCTCCTCACCATGACCTGGCAATTCCGACTCAATGAGTTCCTCACAGACACTGAATGTTATACAAATGATCTCGCCTGTTTTCCCATGTCTGATCTGTATCCTGGACCTGGATCTCCTCCTTCCAGACTCAACCTCATGGTCTGCATACAGCAGGACACATACCTCACTGGAGGCCATGGCATGGTCCCCCTCCTTTCCACTCACCCCCATTACCATGAGGCTTGTTTCCACTGCAGACAACTGGGGCATTTCCAGATTAACTGCCCCTATTATCCCTGCCCCATCTGTGGCAACACCTCCCCCAGTCACAATCAGTCTGTGTGTCCAGGCAACCTGCTTCTGATACATCCTCACCAGATTCCTGAGGTACCCTCCCCAATCCCGATCCTCATGTCTGGAGCCTCCCCACCTCCAGCAACAGTTGGCTACTGTCATACACTTCCTGCCGCTCCTGCCCAGAGGCAACCCCCTTGCACCCCCTCCCTGTACCCCTCCACCTTGGCATATCAGTCATCCCTGGAAGGTGAAGCATCCAACCAGGAAGAGGAAGGAAAAGGAGACAAACTAGAGGATGGGGAGCTCAATATTTCCACCCCCACTGTCATTCCAGCAGATGACCCTGATGGATACATTTGATTCCTTGATGGTTCTCAGATTTACTAAGGGTGTTACAATTTCTTTTCCTTCTCTCTTGTCTCCCTCTTGTACTACTAGTTTCCTCTACTCGCACTGCCACTCTTCCGCTCCACTTTCCACCTTATCACTTGCTGGCAGCGTACTTACCTTTTACCTAAGCTTCGTTTCTTTCTTCACCCAAGACTCTCAGTTACATAATACTTACCCAGTCGGGTAACTCTTTCCCAGGCCCTATTACTATATAAACCCATAGCCTCTGTAGATATTTCCTCACGCTAGTTCTCTCTTGTACCACCATCATCTGCAATCACTACTCACGTTCCACTTAGGCACTGCCTAGTGTGACTCTCCGAGACTAGCCTCCCTTGACCTCCACCTTCCTTCTATGAAGGGGGCAGTTCTTCAGGCATTGCGTCCCACTCTCGTCTGGACATTCGTCCACTCTTCGTCGGTGTCTTCTCACCTCCTTCGTCCCTCATCCTTGACAGTCCTCGGCCCACTGTTGAGTGGTCATTACCTTGTTCTACGTGTCTTGCTGCTACACCTCAAGCAGCTTGTCCACCTTCGTCCTCGTCACCTCACTGTCCACCCTAGACCCTAGTGGTTGTAGATGACCATCAAGAGCTACACCTGGTCCTACCCGGAACAGTCGTAACAAAGGGGGTATTGTTACAATAGCTCCTGGGACACCCTGGTAACCTTTTTCTCCTCATTGTCCTTGTACTAAATCATGCCCCACTGGATGCTCAGACTATATATTTCTTTTGCCCCTATCTTTGGACTACCTGATAGTGGCTCTCTCCATCCATCTGCAGTGCCTCCACTGACCTCCAGGCATGAGGCCTACTACTTTAGTTCTCTCTTGATCATTCCATCTCAATGGAACTCCATTACTTACCTGGCTTGCCTTGTTCCCTTTGCTTAGATCTGATTGGTCTACATCTGTTATGAACTTGTTTCCCTTAACCTAACTACACTAACACCTGTAGTATACACTTTTTGTTCTCTTTATTTTGTCACAACAGGTCACATGACTTTCCCCTATCTTTCCTTTCCCATGATCATGTGACCAGATCTAGGCTCCTATGATGTCAGATCATGTGACTTGCCTAGACCATGACATCATAGATAAGAGTCTATTCTGCTATTGGCTGTTCCTTTTGTTATCTATCATACCGTGTCCCACAATATATTAGTCATGTATTAGTAATAGTCTTGGCACATGTATATATACCTAGGTGTGGCTACAACTGTCCCCCAGTCTAGCTCACTTGGACATTACCTGGGATTGTACCTCAGGCCTAAGGCAGGATATCTAGTACTATTCTCCTCACTCTTGCCCATGGTAACCATTTCACGTATTTCTCCTTTTTCCTCTTTATCATAAAATGTTGCCAAATGTCATAGTTGGCCTTGTCGTCGTTCCACTTCGTCATACTTAGGTTTTAGTGTACAATCTCATTTCAACATCCAGGTACACTCCATTTCACTTGCATCCCCTTTCTAGGGTTTCTCCCCAATCGGATAGTACTACTCGCACTTCGGACCCCATTTCTTTAGAATTCCTTTGCCTTCCCAAAGTCCAGTAGTAGTTCATATTTAAATCCAGTGTCTACATTCCAGTACACTAGTCTTAGCGTAACTGGAATACGATGCTATCATTCAAACCCTCTGTCCTTGAAAGGCTTAGTCTCTTTGAGCTAGCTTCATCCTATGTCTTTGACCTTGCAGAAGCTCTCTGCAAGCTTCTCAAAACTCCATCTGTGGATATCCCAGCAGAACCTCCAGAATCTCAGCATGTATAAACAATTCCACCTACTCCCAGTTGGACTAGGCATAACAATAACTGGCAAAACATCGCCAAAGATGTCAACACATTCATTGATCATTGTCATGGCTGTGCCACTTCGAAGTTGTCAAATAAGCAACCCACTGGGAAGCTTATTCCATTACCAGCCCCCGAACACCCCTGGCAGGATATTTCAGTGGACTTTATTACAGATTTATCAGACTCAAATGGCTATAATGCTATCATGGTCATTGTAGATAGATTTTCTAAAGAAGTTGTATTTATTCCCTGTACCAAAACATTTTCATCCTTAGATATGGCTCACTTATTTAGAGATAACATGTGGTGTACACACAAACTCCCAAACACAGTAGTTTCCAACAGAGGTCCCCAATTCGTTTCAGAATTCACATGCAAGCTTTGCAAACTGCTCAGAATCAAGCAGAAATTATCCATGGCTTTTCACCCACAGACAGATGGGCAAACAGAACAAGTAAACTGCAACCTCGAACAATATCTTCATCTCTATGTCACCAAAAAACAATCCAAGTGGGCTGAATGGCTCAAGCTGGCTCAGTTCCAGCACAATAACACCCTCACTTCAGCCACTGGCACCATTCCTTTTGCCATAACTCATAATTATGCCCCTCAGATGAGTTTTGAAAACCCAGCAACATCACATCAGTTCAGTCATGATTTTGCTTGTTCTCATGAGGAAGTTCACTCCACTCTTGAGGAAACACACTCATGCATGGAGTTATCAGCTGATTCGTCTAGATCAGCAAATCCTGATTACCAAGTGGGCCAGCAAGTCTGGCTATCTTCATCTAATCTTACACTTCCATATGCCTCTCAGAAGCTGTCTCCCAAATGGCTTGGTCCTTATCCAATCACCTGTGTCCTCCCTAATGCAGTTGAACTGCACCTACCAGCTTCCATGAAGATCTACAACGTTGTCAACACATCTCATGTTAAACTCTATAGAGAACTGCTTGACAGGCAATCTGCGATTTACCCAGACCCTATAGTGGTCACTGAGGACCGTCTTGTGGAGTATGAGGTTGATTTGATTGTTGACTCTCATCTCAAACATGACAAGCTGGAATTGTTACGACAGTTCATGGGACGCCTTGGTAACGTTTTTCTCCTCCTTATCCTTGTACTAAAGCCACATCTTCGTCGATGTTCGGACTACCTTTTCCTTCGCCCCTATCTCCGGACTACTCGATAGCGGCTACGTCCTCCCATCTGTAGCGCCTCCGCTGACCTCCGGGCATGAGGCCTCTTACTTAGAATCCTCCATCGTTCCGCCTTACTCCTTGACAGCGGAACCCCATCCCCGCCACGTGTACTACTCCTTTGTCTCGCTTAGATCTGATCGGTCTACATCCGGGTTTGCCCCGTTTCACATACATCCCCTTTCCAGGGTTTCTACCGATCAGATAGTGCTACCAATGCCTCGGGTTCTCATTCCCCTCCATTCCTCTGACTTCCCGACGGTTGGTAGTAATAGTATTTAAACCCTCGCCTAGTATTCCTGTACACTAGTCTTAGCGTAACCGGAATACACGCTACTATCTCCTCTTGACCGCTTAGTCTCGCGTCGAGCTAGCAACCCACGTCTCCAGACCTTGCAAGACCAGCAAGCTCCTTCGACACCTACTAGTGCTTAAAGCCTGTAGGACCTTCCTCGGACCTCCAGTAGCGGTATAAACGGTCACGCCTCGCTCCACGACTGGACCGAGCGTAACAGGAATATCTTGTCCACTGGAAGGGCTGGGACATTATCAATCATACTTGGGAACCCAAAGACCACTTGGCTAATGCACAAGATGCAATCTGGGATTTTAAATCTTCTCACTCCTCTGCTTTCCACCATGTTCATGGCATTACCCTCATGGAGTTCTCCTCTTTATTTAAGCTGTACAAAAATTTCACTGCTACTCCTGACTGTTTCTCTCACCTGGAAGTTGAGATGTAAGGAGGGGGTAGTGTTACAAACTCCTTTTCTTTAATCTAACTACACTATGTATACATTCAGAGCACACACATTTCTTTCTCTCTACTTTGTCACAACCAAGTCATGTGACTTCCCCTATCTTTCCTTTCCCACAATCACATGACTAGACCTAGACTTCTATGATGTCAGATCATGTGACTGGTCTAGATCATGACATCATAGATAAGAGTCTATTCTGCTATTGGTGTACCTTTCCTTATCTATCATATGATGTCCCATGATATATTAGTTATGTATTCGTAATAGTCTTGGCATATGTATATATACCCTAGATGTAGCTACAACTGTTCCCCAGTCTAGCTCACTTGGGCATTACCTGGGATCATACCTCAGGCCTGAGTTGGGATATCTAGCACCTCTCCTATTATCTTTGCCTGTGGTACCCATTCCACATGTTTCTCTTTGTTTTCTCTTGATCATAAAACATTGCAATGCATCATAAGTTGTCCTTGTCATTCCATCTCATTCATACTTAGGTTTATTGTACAATCTCATTTCAGGTTCGAACTGAGGGTTAGGAAATTTAAATATGTATCATAACAGCAGCCATGTGCCACTGTCATTGCCCAAGGAAAAGAAAAGAGTGTCATGGAAAAACACACTCAACTCATGGTCCATTTGATGGATCAAACAAGTAGTGGATGAAAAAAATGGATCCCAAGTGATGAAATATCTCAGTTCATTTATACATGAATTCAGGGTCACTGAAGTTGACAAACAACTCATGGAAGACCTAAAACACCTTGATAATGACCAAGCATTCTGGGTTTTGTTGGACCTACAAAGGAAACCAACACACATCCGCTCATCCTGGTTGAGTCAATCCCTCAACATTCCCATGATTATCACTCTCCCCAACTCTAGAATGCTTTCAGTGTCAGCTCTTGTAAACTCCAGATGCACAGGGTCATCCATAGATTGGTCCTTCATGTGAGAAAAGGGGGTAATGACCCACCGACTCCCAAGACCAATAGCCATATATAATGCCAATGGAACTCACAACTCCAGAGGCAAAATTGAAGAGTTTGTCATCATCAAACTGACTGTAGGTGAACACAGGGAACAGATATCCCTCACAGTAACTGACTTGGATACAAACAAAGTATTTCTCAGACATGACTGGCTCAAGAAACACAACCTGAGGATAGACTGGCAGACAGCCAAGATCGAATTTACTTGTGAAAACGATCACACCCCCAGTGTAACAAGCCCAAGGAGGAACTCATTAAGGGCAAGGCTAAGCTCAAACCCTAACCCCAAGTGCACAGCATTGGAGGGCCACCCAATGACGCACTAATGACAATCTATAGAGAGAGAACCAGATATGATGTCCAGCAATGTGTAACAATGAGGAGAACGAATGGATAGTCAATGTATGAGCCATCACACTGGAGGGAAAGCCTAGAGCAGCGATGGCCACTCCCCCTTAGACCCAGGCTATGCACAGGTTGACAAGACTGGAGGAAATCCAGTCCGTCTCACCATGCCCTTTATATATGCAGAGAGGCCAGCACACGGACCATGCTGTGCTGTACCCCTAATACTAAATAAGGACATGTCTATGTAATGATAGTGGTGATGTAAAGGGCTAGACTATGATGTAGTGGTCTAGACCCGATGACATCATAAGTAAGGTAAGAGTCCATGAGTACATAATGGTCACATGACTAGGTCACATGCCAGGGATGGGGAATGGCAATCACATGACAGGATCGGATGCAGACCAATCATGTGAGCTATAGTACAGGAAATAAAATGAAGTCCAATGTATGATATAGTCCAAAGTGTAGTGAAAGTGATGTACTAGCTAGGCTAACCCTAGACTAGGATATAGTTAGGTTAACAGGGATGATCTCACAACACCCAGTCTATTAGGCTGCAAAGAGGATGACACAGAGGACTTCTCCTATAAAGAAGGGGATTGATTATTCCAATTAGATACCAATGTCTACCTCTGAAATGTCTCTACTGACATTGCCACTGCAACATTCATGGCAAAAAGAAAAAAGACCTTCAAAGAGGCAGTACCCTCGGTCTATCATGACTATGAGGACATCTTCACAAAGGAAAACTTCAATGAACTCCTCCCAAGCAGACCTTGGAATCATGCAATCAAATTGCTCCCCAATGATCATACAGTGGACTGTAAAGTCTACCATCTTTCCCCTGATGAGCAAAAGGAACTCAACATGTTCCTTGAGGAAAACTTGAAATCCAGACAGATCTGACCATCCAAATCCCCCTATGCTTCCATGTTCTTCTTCATCAAGAAGAAGAATGGTCATCTTAGACTGGTACAGGACTACTGCAAACTCAATGCAATCACTGTCCAAAACCGCTACCCACTCCCACTCATATCTGAGCTTGTAGATAAGTTGAAGCATGCAAAGTGTTATGATTTCTTTTTCCCTTCTCTTTGTCCTTTTCTATTACCAAACTGCATCCGCAGTCACTACTTATGAACACTCTTTCACTTCCTATGCTGGTCCTTCCTTGCATTCACCCTCAGCATAGTCTTTTTCCTTTCTACAGTTTCTCTCTTTCATGGTTACCTAATCTTACCCAGATGGATATCTCTTTCCCAGGTTCTATTACTATATAAACCCATAGCTATTCTAAATAGTTCCTTACACTAGTTCTCTCTTGTACCATTACCATCTACAATCACACTTGACTTCCACTTAAGCTTAGCCTAGTGTGACCTTGTTGAGACTAGCTCCATCCATGACACTCGACCTCCTTTCTACAAAGGGGGTACTCTTGTGGGCACTGCGTCCCAACCCTTGACCCTTGATAGGACTTTGTCCTCACTTCAGTGGTCTTTATTCCTTTGCACGTGTCTTGTTGCCATGCCTAAGACAGCTCTTCACCCTCGTCCTCAAGACTCTTCATACTCCATCCTTGCCTAACCCATGACCCTACTAGTCATAGGTGGTTATCAAGAGCTACATCTGGTCCTACCCAGAACAGTCATAACACAAAGCACTTCACAAAGCTTGATATTCATTGGAGATACAACAACATCTGAATCAAAGAAGGAGACGAAGAGAAGGCAGCATTTCACACCAATTGTGGACTCTTTGAACCCCTCATGATGTTCTTTGGATTGACAAATTCCCCAGTGACCTTTCAATCAATGATGAACTTCATCTTCAAAGATCTCATCAATGCAGGAAAAGTGGTAGTATACCTAGATGACATCATCATCTTCTCCATGGACCTAGACAAACACCATAAGGTAGTCTGTGAAGTACTCAAGATACTGCATAGGAACAAATTGTTCTTGAAGCACAAAAAATGTGACTTTGATACAATGGAGACTGAGTATCTAGGATTGATCATTTTACACAAGGAAGTAAAGATGGATCAAGGGAAAGTCAAGGCTGTAAAAGATTGGCCAGTCCCCCAGACAAAAAAGCAACTCAGAGATTTCCTTGGATTCCTCAACTTTTACTGACACTTTGTGAAAGATTTTGCCAAAGTAGCACACCCACTCAATGTGCTTACATTGGAAAAGAAAGAATTCATCTGGATGGAAGAGTGTCAAAAGGCCTTTGACAAACTTAAGGACCATCTTACCATCACTCCCTCCCTCATGCTCCTGACTAATACAGACCCTGAGGCAAGACCTGAAAAGACCAAGCTCACAGCAGTCCAAGTGAACCTTGTGCCAAACCTGAATGACTGAATAAATGGATACATGTGCAAGGACTGCTTGCACAGGTGAGGGAAAGGAGAGTCCTAGATGGCATACTTGTTATGGCCTGATTTTTAGATCCCAGATAATGCCCAAGTGAGCTAGACTGGAGATTCCAGTCTGCTGCATGCAAGTCTTATATAGACCTCTGGCTATGACATGACTAATCCTGCTGCTATACTAGTAGAACAATGGTATTGTAGCAACCATGACAGGTGTCAACCTGAGGCATCCCCAATGACAGTGGGTGCTGGCAGCTGTCAGTCTGTTACCACCTGTAGGCGCTTGTTGATTGGTCCAGCACCTATTGGGCGCTTAGCAATGACAACTGCAGATGAACATGGGCAACTGCATGTAGGGTGAAACATCACCAATGCATTGTTATTGAATGGATGCCTGTGGTTGCCTAGCAACCATCCAGGAGATGACAGCCAGTGCTGATAGGTCCATGTGGACACATCTACTGGGGGAGCAGGATGCAATGGTATTGGCATTGTCATGACTGTGGCTTGACAAATGGTAGTCAAGGCAACTGATGGTGGTTGTCATGGCAATGACCACATGTCTCCCTTGTGACTGGTGTGACACATGGTAATTGTCAGAGAGGGATCTCAAAGAGGGTGTCCTGACATAGGGGTCAGGGAATAGGGGCTAATTCATAAAGTAATCATAACATTGTTGGAAAAAATGGAGAAAATGTCATAAAATCATAACAGATCCATTCTGTGTTGAAACTGATGGATCTGGTGTGGGAATTGATGCAGTCCTCTCCCAAAAGCAAGATAATGTATGGCATTCCATAGCCTATATCTTGAAGTCCCTCAATGAAGTGGAACATAACTATCATGCTGCCAACCTCAAGATGCTTGCCATCATTTTTGCACTTAAGGAATGGTGCCATTACCTTCTCAGAGTTGCACATCCATTCGAGATCCTCACTGATCACAAAAATCTTGAATTCTTCTGCAAACCCCAGGATTGGTTGTGCCATCAAGCTCAATGGTCACAAATCCTGCAAGAATACTTCTTTGTCATTGCTCATCGCAGTGGCAAGACAAATTCCACCAATCCTCTGTTCAGGAGGCCAGATCATGAAAAGGGGGTAGCTGATAACAAAAACAAAACTTTACTCCCATTGGCCCTCTTTTCAGTGTCCAAAGAGACTCTGGTCAATCCTGAGGGACAAGCTCAAACAGTACATTTGAAGTTGATACTTGAAACCATCAAAACTCTCCAATACAAAAATGAAAAATATGCCTGCCAGGGACTATGAGAACACCCGGAGAGTTGGTCAACTAAGAATGGAGTCATCTATTGGAAGAACAAAGTCTACGTCCCCAAAGATGATAATCTGCAAGAGCAAATCCTCAAGGATCATCATGATCATCCCCTTGCTGGACACTCAGGCTACCACCAAACCAAGGACCTCATCCATGACCAATACTACTGGCCAATGTTGAGGAAAGATGTCAAATGATACATGGCTGGTTGTGATGTGTGCCAAAAAGCAAAAGCCAAATGCACACAACATATCACCCCCCTACATCCCCATGAAATTCCCTCAGTACCATTGGAAGAAATCTCCATAGACATCATCAGCCCTCTCCCAGAATCCCAAGGCAAAGACACAATTCTCACTGTCATGGACCATTTTTCTGAGATGATTCATGTCTTCCCTGTTGTGTCTAACATCACATCCCTTGGCATGGCTCAAATCTTCAAGGACCACATATTCAAACTTCACAGCACTCCCCTCCATGTTATATCCAATCACAGCACCCAGTTCATGTTGTCCTTTATGCAAGACCTATACAAACTCTTGCATATTGAAGCCAATCTGTCCACAGCATATCATCCACAAACAAATGGACAGGCTGAATGAATGAATGCAGAGATCAACCAATACCTCTGTATTTACATGAACCATTGCCAGAATGATTGGGTTGAGTGGTTACCTCTTGCTGAATTTGCACACAATCAGAAGATGAGCTCAGCCACTGAGACAAAGTCAAAACTAAGTCCAGGGGCTCAACCCCTAACCCCAACCTGGGGTCCTGGCCTGACAGCAACCACTACCTGATGTGATAATAAAGAGGACTGGTTATGACACCCAGCAATGTTGTGTGATATAGTGAGGGGACAGTCCTGTATGAGGTCACACACTAGTGAGGGCATATAGCAGCTAAGGCCACCCCCATTACTCTAGGTGATTCCCAGG
>JBBPJV010000908.1:0-13234 GCA_038088915.1 Sutorius aff. eximius
CCCCCCCCCGGCCGCCTCCCCTCGGGGCACCACGTCCAGCACCTCCCCCCCGCCCACCCCCTCTCCCTCCAAATCCACCTCGGTTACCTGATGCACCTATACAAAGAACAAAGTGAGCAATCCGCGAAAAAAAAAAAGCACGCAGGAGGTGGACGTACCGTATGCCATTTATTCACCCACCAAGGCTGGCTCAAACCTTGATCTTGACGCTGTGAGTCTCGATGATGAGCGGGACGGCCTTTGCGCGTCGTTGTACCCAAAATTTGCCACTGGCTCGTCATGTAAACAAGCCCAAAGTCCGAACTGGTCACCCGGCTTGCCGGCCCGTATAGCCGGTGCATTCCCCCTGTTCGATCATCGATAGCGTCGCAGTCTTCGTCGAGAAACCGGATGACTGATCAGCACAGGGAGCCGGGAGTATAGCTTACTGCAGGCCAGGTTCATCCGATAATATTCAACGTAGCGAACGGTCCAGCTGTAATCCCATGTCTCATGCTTTGTTTTACTCAGCCTGCAGGACCCAAAGGTTCCGAGTCACCAATCGTCCCCGATAAGCTTATTGTCGTGGGCTGCAAAGCGATATAGCGACACAATGACACTCCCGTCCGCCCGTTTCGTGCTACAGCCCTTGTTCATTATTCCGGATCACTGATGAACGGCTACAAATATGGCTGTGAGATGGCCCACCCCAGCGATTCGTGCGACCGAGCGTCCGGTGGGTTACGACGACCAGTTCCAGCTAGTATTCTAAAGTAGTGGAGGGGGTAGAAAATCGAACAATACACCACAATCAACCCCTCGCCCCTTTGCGGCAGAGACCGACCGAGAAATCTAAATTAACATCGATGCTATGGAGACACATCGCTACTCCAAGGTCCTTCGTCGATGAGCCAGCGGTCGGATATAAAAACAACACGGCACCAAATCAACCAACAGGTGGGTCAACGGGCAGATTCAGGGTCCATAAATGGACTATCTGTCCACTCGAGTACGTTCGACGAATATTCAGGTGGTACCTCGTGCAATTCACGCAAACGAGCCACTTCCTCCCTCAATTGTTCAACTTGGTCGACAAGTACATTATTGGCCGCGCCCGATTGAGCGCCAGGTGGAGAGGACGCAGTAGTAGAAGCAGGTGGGTTCGGCGGTTGCGATGTCATGATGGTCGAGCTTGTGATAGACGCAGGCTAGTCCAATGTTTCAACTCATAAAGATAACCATAGGTTGGTATACTCACCTCTCCGAAATGAGGTCTGTCCGGGTGGATGGCTGATGTGGTAGCTACGATGCCGAAAGGCGCTGTGGTCACCTCGGAAGAGTAGTAAAACGGGTCCACCATAGCCTCCACCGGCGATCGCCGGTCGCGTCTTCTATGTCTCCGGTAACACAACAGGGAAGCGGTTACGAGAGCAAGGACACCTAATCCCCCCACTATGCCGCCGACAGTAGCCCCGACATTTATTCCTGACGGTGTCCCTTGAGCTCCAGATGTGGTTGCAAGGGTGGACTGTGTCACCACAGTGATTGATGCTGAGGGAGTCGATGTGATAGAGGTCGACGTATCCGTGCTAACAGAAAAAGAAAAAAATCAGCCGGCCGTGAGACGAGAGAGAGGACATACGTGTAGACCAAATGGTCAAACAACATCAATACGTTGTTCCCTGAATTGACAGGCTGTATTACCATGTCGTGCTGACCGAAACCCAACGACTCGTTGGCATAAACGGATACGTTGTACTGGTAATCGGCGGTTGCCCCCGGGGAGTGTGTATACGCGTGCGTGGAAGCTCCCCCATCGAGCGTGAATTCGATGTCAGTGAACGTCGTCGCATAGGTCACGTTGTTTGCTATGATGAAGAATATATACAAAGCAGACCCTGCCACACCAAACACTCGTCAAGGCAACAATATTTTTGAAGGATCGAGGCCGTACCCGTGAAAGAAAACTGGATCGCTTGGGTATATCCGTTAGATGGACTGAAAGTGCTGTCGTGCCATGTGCCATTGTACGCCAATGAGGGATCCGGCTGGACGAGACATCCTGTACAAGTATTGCCCACATTCCAATTCGATGTGGAGGGTAAGTACTGGGGTACCACAGGGCCAGTTAAGACTGCATCGTCAACCGTCACGTTCTGCGGGGCAGCAAAAGCCAAGCCAAAGAACAGAACGAAACGGAGGGCCTGACCCTGCCAGGCAAGCAGCCTAAATGGTATCATCGGTTGACCTGAGAAGCGAGTCGGGAAGAGTTGCAATACACAGGCTGCTCGCCCATTTGTAGCCAATAAGTCCTCAAGGTGGGCGCTCCGCTAGGGCGTGTGTCCAGGATACCGCCTCACACAGCATATGGGGGTCGCCCTGGCAGAACAGGTACGATTACTCACACGGTGGATGTAGGGTCACCATCACGATGTCTGATTGCAGAAAAGAACTCGGATTGGCATTGCCTTGCCCAGCTAAGTACGTAAGGGCATGCGTGATTGCTACTGACGATGGTCTCGCCTAATCCAGCTCTTATCGACTAGCCTTCCCGGTGGTTTTTTCTCTTGCCCCTAGGTGTCAGTTCCATCTTTACGCTTGCTGCCGCACGCAAGTTGTGATCCTCTTTCCCTCACCAATTCACGGGGGAGAGGCCAGCGGGTGAGGTAATGGTGCCAATTCAGATAAAGGCAAGTGCCAAGGTGCACCACTAAGTTGGTTCTGCGGACTGTGCACGCTCATGGCTCCCTCAGTCTCGACCCCCTTCATCTCGAGCTATTGGTTTGGATGCCACCCCAATGAGGAATCAGTGAGATGGGCGGATATTCTCGACGGGTGCAGATACATCGACATGCCGGCTGACCCTTCGGATACTTTTTACACTCGTTCAGAATCCGATTGCTTCTTCCCTAGCGCGAAGCCGACGCCGATCAGAAATGCAACAGTATAAACGTCCAGTAACAATGGTACCGAGGTCATTCAGGGCGACCTACTACTGCTCAATAGATCGTCCAAGGCAGTTGGCACTGTCCCTCCCCGCCTTGTCCGCGGCCTTGACGTTGTAGACGTCAACGGTGCATGGGTCGCGCCCGGTATCGTTGATCTTCATTCCTATCTAGGGGCTGGAAGCGCACCAGAACTCGACAGCAAGTTGTTTTACTTGCCTTCTTGAGCCCTTGTATTTCACGGCCGAGTGTATAGGTGGAGGTGATACAAACTCTGTGAAAGCGCCTATTCCTCCTAGGCTCCGGAGCCTCAACGCACTGAATACGCACGACGGCGGCTACGAATTGGCACACGCTAGCGGGGTTATGGCTGCTCGAATCCTTGCTGGTAGTGCGAGCTACATTGGTATCTTCTAATGGCACCTTTTTTTCAATTCTTCTGCTTTTTGTGAGTTGGTCAGGTGTTCGTTATCAAGTTACGAGAAACTATGGAGCGCTCCCCTTCGTCGATGCTCGTGGAACCATGTATACTCTCGGAGATCAGTGTGTACAACGAGCCGGAGTCACCCCACATTCCCTCGCCGATCGACGATAAGAAGATGGACATGCTAGCCACAGAACTACGGTTGTCCGCGGGATACCACGACCCCGCCGTGTCATTATATGGTCAAATCGTCCTTCTCCCATCACATATTTTCAGTCGTCGTTTGACTCTATCCTGCGTCAAGTTTCCGCTGAGAGGTCCAGTGGTTCCAGGTGACGATTCTCAGGATGTTTATCGCGCCGTGGCATCCGCGCTTGGCGACATCAATATCAAGACGACAGACGACCTGTCGGGCGCGAATGGTCTGGTACTCACCCGTCCATGGTTCAAGTGCATCCTCGACACCCGCCCTTCCTTCTAAGGATCCGATTGTGGATGATGATGCCGAGCTGTTTGATGGTCCTGATGCACCTTTGCTCTCTCCGTCACACACTGCATCCCATTTAAACAACAACCTCGTCAAAGCATTGCGGCTTTTCGCGCGTCTGAGACAACCTTTCGGCGCGCTCTTGCTCAGTTCGATAGGTCACAATGAGTACAAGCGCGTCGCTTCCGATCACCTTATCGTCGTGCAGCTGGTCGACAATATTTTTGCTACGCGACCTCGCGCAGATGATACGGATACTAGACATCTTGTGGTTCCGGGTAGGTCTCAGTTTCCGACTTTTTGGTTCTGCGTATGAACACCACTTTTTTTCCTATGCAAACTCAACCCCGTCCGCTATGCGACCTTACTCCGTCGTCACGTTGAGCTGATTCTACCAAGCCCGTCACAGCGCCTTTTCGTCATCATGCCAAAGCATTCATCCTTTTTACTGGTACAGGGGTGATCCTAGCAGCAGTCAAGTATCAAACATGCGAGGCCATTCATGAAATATTCTAGGTCGGGACGAACAGTATGGTAATAAAGCGACAAATGTTATTCTTCAAAAATTTTCGCGATGCGACTTGCATCGTGACCGAGAAGGCCACAGTGATCCCGTAGGGCCTCTGCCAAATCTCTCCCTCGTATATCGAAATCCACCGCGGAAGCGGTGGGCATGCTATATCTCCCATTGGCGTCGTGCATTCCCAAAAGGCGTTCGATAGCCTCCTTGGATTCCTGTGACTTCGAGTGGTTTGACAGTGTGGTTACGCAGGCATGACCGAGAACCCTGATGCCGCGAGTATGAAAGACCTCAACATTTTGGTCCCACCAATCCTCCATGCGAGTCTCGCGCTCCAGATGTGTGATAATGACAGCGATGGGGACCAATTTCCGACACAGTACTTCGTACAATAACGCGTAGTTCTTCCGAGTATTCGTGGTGATAATGCCCCGACGATGGCAGAACAGGAGAAGATCAACTCCTCCTGCCTTGGATAATTTTGCGACAAGCATGCCCACTTGCTCAATGGCGTTTAGATGTCCTGTAGGGCCCATCATTGGCTCCTCTAAGCCAACGGTGTCCCAGAGAGTGAGCCACCTGCCCTTCAAGACGAACGGGTATGGTTCATAAGCCCTGGTGCACCCCTCAATGTCTGGGGATGTTTTTGCAAGCTGCCTCCCAACAAGTAGGTTGATCATGGAACTTTTTCCGGAACCGGTTTCTCCGAATAGAATTATGTTGAGGGGTCTTGGGGGCGCCACAACATCGTGAGATGCACGTGGGATCTTAGCGACGTATCCATCTATGGAAATGGAGCAACCCCACATTGAGTACCCATCGGTCTGAATTGTTACGCAATGCATGGCATCGAAGCTCACCAGTGGGTCCGGCAGGTTGGACGCGGACTTGTGCGATATGGGAAACTTTTTTACCTAAGAGACTTGAGCGTGAATGAAACGCACGTCGCGGCAGCAGTTAACACACTCACGAAGGAAGTCAACAGTTTCATTGTCATTATATATAGGAGCAAGGGACACTGCGGTCGAGTAATGGACAATAGCTTCGTCGTATTTGCCGGTGGCCACGGCCGTATCACCTGCTATCTCTAATGCCTCGACGCACTTGTGCGTGAAACCTGAAAAGGGGCATCAAATAACGAGGATGTCGGCGATGGATAACGCACTTTTAAGCCAGTTACTCAGCTCTACACTGGCTTTCAGTTCTGCCGCAAAGTCGTTCGACATAGCCCGTAAAGGCTCAGTTGCTTCGCTAATCCGAGAAGCCGCATACAAGACTTCGCATGTCTGTTGAAGAATGGTAGGCAGTAGCAAGTTAAAATCCCATCCAAACATCTAGCGAGAATTGTGAATATCCGTGACACATTCAAGCAGGAAACCCACCAATGATATTGTCTCGAGTTCCGGGGACGTAGAGGAGGGTGCTGAGGCTCTCGCAGCGATGAATGATGTCAAGGCCATCTCATGGTCTTGTTCCTTCAGTGCAACTTGCCCCACAAAAAGATGCATCCCTGACTGAAATAATCGTCAGATTATTCCTAAGACCCACACACCAGAGCACATACCTGAACTGTACGGCTCAGCACTTTATCGGCTTGCTCACATGCTGCCACAACGTCCGTCACACGTTTTATGGCCTCATCATAGCCTCCTGCCACGAAAATGATGATAGACTGGGTGTTTCGTCAGAGCGAAGGCCGGAAACGTAGCTCTGCACAGTACCTTGATGAGCAGCAGAAAGGATTCATTCTTAGGCTCGCGAAGCATAAATACTCGATTATACTCCTGCTTCGCAAATGTGAGCTTTCCTTGGCCACCAAGCGCGTTGCTCAGTGCAGTATGGCCTAATACCGTGGGCTGAATCCGGATAGACTGCATCGAATGGAAGTCAAGAACGGACCAAAGAAACAGTGATGAAAAGTTACCGCCCGTGCATCTCGTTCTGCCAAGTCCCATTCTTTTAGGCGCGCCCTGATAAAAGCAAGGTTGGCAAGTCTGTGGTGGTTGATCCCTTGTGTTTCTTCTGAAAGGAGTGCAACAGCAGACGCCAATTCACCCCGACGCCAGGCGTTCAATGATGCATCGTCGATGCAAATCAACTAGATCATCAAGTCAATGATCATCCAAGTGCAGAATTGCGCTCAGCTTCAACAACAGCAGAACCACCATACTTGAACTTACTGGCTACAAATGGGGGTGTAATTAGCATCCTATTTCAAGATAAAGGAATGGGGCAAACCAGCTAAATCATAAGTATTCCGGCGAGGTACGATTCAGTGGCTGAGATCATTGGGGAGGATGACTGTACCATCGGACATTTACCTGGTCCTTGAAATTTTGCTGAAAAGTCACCTCAAGTTAGCGCCCCCAAAGTGCAGTGCTCAAGGTTAACGGGTGCAAGGAACACACTGTCATTGCCAGGTACTCTTGATTCCCGGGGTTGCACAGAAATCTGAGATGACGGTGAAGGTTTGGAAAGCGAACAGTCTCGTCTGGGATGCGAGCGTTACATAAATCACATGGCTCTGAGTTTGCTGCTTGGCTCGCGAGTCGTGGGACCCGATAAAACAATGTTGTTCTGTTCAAGCTGGTTTGGTGACATCTAGTGTGGTTTTTCAACCTTTTCCCCTCACGAATAGGGTGGTCTCATCCCGTAGGTTGCAATACTGTATTCCTTCCTGGGCCCTTACATTCCATAGTTTTCAAACCCCGGAAAAACTTTGCACCACAAACACTAACAATAATAACATAACAATGGCCACCTTTCAAGGGTAATCTCGAGGGTTTTCGCGGAACGCATCGTACGGTGTGCATTGGCATTCTACATAAACTAAATTCACGCCGGTAACTTCGTTGGCGCGCGTACAACCATGCTCGCGTTTATATTCCCATGGAGACCGGCATCTTGCGATGGGATCACACAGGCAGCATGAGGGTGGGCATGGGTTGGATGGTGGTATTAACACCTCGGCTGGATGAAACAATGTGTTCGTACCCAGGTTCACGTGCGCAGCAACCCACTGGCAGTTGGATGAGCCGGCGGATACTGAACTTCTTGGCGCTCAACTTACCAGTCGCACGCTGGCGACTTCAATCGGGCTACCAGTGGCTTTACAAGCCCTACTCGGCCGCCCATAAATCTAACGAATAACACTAGTGGACTATCTGGACTTTGTAGCTACTCAACGTTCAATTCTCGGTCCTCGGTTCTCAAGCATCACCTTCCAATTTATCCGCGACCTTCTCCGCTACTGATGGATCCATTCTGCATCGCTTCACCAACACTCGAATGACCTCCTTCCTCTTTGCATCCCCCGACAGCGATGAGAAACGGCCGATCGAGCGCAAGAATTCGATGGTCCATCGCTCCGCAGGCATGGAGAACCGCCCATTTCCATCATAACTTACCAACAATCTCGCAATCTTCTCTTGTGAATCCCGATATTTGCCATCAGAGGGCAACCCAGTGAGACAAGCATGATCCGCGGCTTTTAGGCCATACATTCTCAGTCGTTCTTTATTTCTGATCCACCAGTTCTCCATGATTTCCTCTTGCTCGAGGTGTGTGATGATAAATGCGATAGGGACGCGGGACCTGCAAAGGACTTCGTAGAATAACCGATAGTTTGCCTGAGCAGCAGCGGTGATTCGAGGTGCACGGATGCAGAAGAGGAGTAGGTCAACACCGCCGTGATTCACGAGGTCGTGGATGAGCTTCATGGCCTGCTCGATTGCTTCGAGTTCCATGTCTGCCTCGTCCAGGCCTGCTGTATCCCAGATATGATAGTCCCTATTGATCAGACGGACTGTGTAGGGTGTGAAGGATAGAGTGTACCCTGCGGCGCCGCTGGATACTTTGGCTACTTCTCTCCCAGCAATCAGATTGATCACTGAGCTCTTTCCAGAACCTGCCTGACCGAAGACGATAATGTGGAGGGAGTCGGAGCTACTCATGAATGATGTACAGTATGAATGGTTCACTGACAAGATCAACAATCGTCTGTCCGAAGCTATAGATATCAGGGGATGGGTCCCAACAAGAAGAGGCAGAACATACAGTGTGGGTTCGGACCGGGGCGGAGCAAGATTAAGGAACTTTAACTTCACACCTGGCAGAAGGGTTGTCACCTGTCACTACGTATGACTTCGAGGCCGTGCTTGTGTTCAGGCTCCGCCGAAATCGCGCGACGCGGACTTGAGTGATAACAAAGCTTAAGTTCTTCGATCTCGGCGCACCAATACGTTCGCTGCCGTGCCGCACTACTCTCTCCCTCGGGAACCCGGAAAGCTGGAGAAGCAGCTATGTGCTTACTGTCCAGCTCATTGTTCCGACAAGCAGATCATTAGTTGCATCTCTAGGAGTAAGACTTATTGATGTCGTGTGCTGCGATGTAGGGTTATTTTTAGCCCATGCTGGCGCTAGTACCTAAGTACACACGGTAAAACCTGACGCGCGTAGCAGGCGCTTCTCCGCTTCATGCCAGTCATATTTCCCCTTGCTCTCCACACTTGATCGTGTATTACTTGCCGTTATTTGCAGGCAAGAAGTCGCTGCCCTCCACCACACAGCTCTGGACTGCAAAATTCTATTGTGTTGGAACAGCTGGTCAAATCCATTCAACTACTAAGATTGGGTTAACCTTCGATATTTAGGAATCCTGGCCCTCAAAGATACCAAGGGATGTACATCATGGCGAATTCCTCCAATGTGATCTTGTTCGGTGAAACTGGAGCCGGGAAGAGCTCTCTGATCAATCTGATGGCTGGGAAGGAAGTCGCCCCAACCTCCAAAGATGGCGGAGTCTGCACCCTATCCCACATACCCTACCCCCTTCAAATTAACGGTGTATTGTACACTATCTGGGATACCCCTGGCTTTGGCCAGGCGTCCACGGGCACAGCGGCCTATGGGTTCCTTTCTGCTCTTGAACAGGCTTATAGGTTTTCCCAAAACCTAGCAGCTCGGGGAGGGGTCAATCTTCTCGTTCTTTGCCATCGTGCAGGCCCTGTCACCCCCACATCACGGAATCATTATAGATTGTTCTACGAGGTTTTGTGTCAGACCAAAGTTCCCATCGCACTCGTTATCACCTATCTGGAACATCACACGCGGATGGAGGATTGGTGGGACCAACACAAAGAGGACTTGAAGAAGAGGCATGCAATGACGTTTACATCGCACGTGTGCGTTACCGGTTTGTTCGGACATTCAAAGTCCCAAGAGTCCAAACGGGCTATCGAGGGCATGCTGGGTCAGTTAAATAGGGTGGGAAAGTATAACATATCAGCGGATGAGTGGTTCCAACGATTTTTGCGGTACTGTGTCGAATTTTATCGTCCTCCGAGAGGGATAGGGAAACGCGAGCTAAAAGACTTTCTGCGCGAACGCTGTGGACTGAGCGACCGCGATGTGCAGGTGGCTGTGGCTATGCTCCGTAACAGGTAATTCTCGGTTTGCGGATCATAACAGTCCAAGTTGATCAGTCCCTGTTAAAAGTGATGACCCCAAGAAAAAGTTCTTTAAGGGATTGTCCATGCCTTGGCAGGAGGAGAGTTCAAGTGCGCCTGTTATCATGTGCGCGCCGCCAGTGATATCTACCTTCTCTCCTTAGGCACCAAAATTGCACATCTCGAGGAAACCATTCGGGAACTCTCTAAGTCACAACGTGCGGCTGCTCGGGAGAATGATAGCCTACAACAAAAGATCGACACCCTATGTATGTGGATTCGTTTCCACCTGATGTGTCATTGAGATCCATTACATTCAGGCAACAAGATCACTGACCTGGAACAGCAGTTCTGTACCCATGCCGCCGACTGCCATCATGGAACGGATAGCCTCCTCCGGATCCTGCACGCGCATGAACAGAGGCATAATTGCGAAACGCTGTATGCTGCGGGTCATGTAGTTGATGCATCTCTCTCTCTTTTGGACATCATCAACACCGCGGGCAAGGAGGTCAAGGTCAACGAACTCATGATGGGTTGGCTTGCTAGTGAGCTTTGTGCCGCAAACTAGGTTAAAATATTCAATATCTGCCTTCAGAATTCAAAGCCGAATGTATCTCAAGACTGGAAACAACTGGAGACGAGGCATATAACGCAGGGAAACAAGACGAAGCAGTTGCGGCCTATTCCACCGCGCTATTGCTCGGACCCACTGCACCGCCGGACGACCTACTAGCCAAGTGGTCGAGCACGGTGTTGATTTGTACCCCACTCAATGATGCGTTGAATGCCGCTGCCAAGGTAGGTCAATATCATGGTATGGGGCCGGATGTTAACGCCAGCCCTTGGGGTCAGTTCAACCTTCCAAACTTTTTCATATACCGGGCAATCTGCGATGCTCTTGAAAAGGGCGGTCGTATTTTGGAGGCGGTCGAGTGTCTCCAACGGTTGGAGGATGCGCCAGGGGAGGTCACAGGTGGCCGCGACGGGCAACAGGACGATGCGCCAATGAATAGCGTTAAGAGACAATGTACTGAGTGGTTCGCAAGTAAGCCTTTCGTGTTTGATTCTTTGTCCACAACTCCATTTGTCATGGAACATCAGTTTTCAAAGAACGTTGCCTGAAGACGTTGGAACAACACGGTGACATCGCCATGGACTCATCTTTGCATGAAGATGCTGTTGTCTATTACACTACAGCATTGGCCCTCCGTCCTTTATCAACGGACCTTTTGACGAAACGAAGCAAGGCGCGAGTCAAGGTTGGATCGTGGCAGCATTCGCTAGAGGATGCAGACGCGGTATGCATATCCTGATTTATGCCACAACAAATAATCAATGCGATCCCAGGCAATCAAACTCGACCCATCATCTCCACGTGGATACGAGGCGAGGCATGCAGCGCTACTTTGCGCTCATCATTATGATGAAGCGATCAATGCGTATAGTGATATGCTTCTGAAATTGGAACAGTCTCCAGATCGTGATACTCGGGGTATGCTTTCCGCTTTCCATGAAAGCTTCGTCTGATGATTCGGCCTCTTGCAGAGTCTCGCGATCACTATGTGAGCCCGTCGCAGACAAAAGCCGCGATTCGTAGTTCCGTCAAGCGGACTCAGCGAGATGCTCCACTGGTCCTCATCAACACGGAAACAGGTCGTATGTACGACAAGCAGGAGCGCTTGGATGAATTCGAAGCCAGTCCAAAATCTAAAGCGCTTGTTGCATCGACCATGACTAAACGCGACAACTCTCGCATCACCCCAGCCGTTCAAGAGTACTTCCGATATGCCATGCTATCCCATACTTGGGAAGGGGCCGAACCATTGTTCGCAGAGGTCCTTCATGAATCAGTATACAATCTGGCAGCATCACCCACTTTTACGAAGCTCGTGAAGTTCTGTATGACGGTGCGGGAAGCTGGGTTGCGCTGGGCATGGTCAGGTACGTGTTGTATTAACAAGACGGACGGGTCGGTGCTTCAGGAATCCTTGACCTCCATGTTTCAATGGTACCACGATTCGGCCCTCACAATCATTCATCTCAAGGGCGTACGGCCCAGATCAGGGCTGCGTGCCCTCATGTGGTGTCTGTGGAACACTCGCGCGTGGACATTGCAAGAGTTCTTCGCATCTCGTATTATCCGTTTCTACACCGAGGACTGGACGCTTTATCAGCCTCATGAAACCGTGTTAAACCACAAAGATTCGACAGCTATAATGAGCGAGATGGCAGCCGCGACCGGGGTTGATGCCCAAGTCCTGCTCTCTCTCCGACCTGGATGGGAGAATGTACGACAGAATCTTTGTCTTGCGGCATCACGTACCGCCACAAAACAAGAGGATATCGCCTACTCGCTCTTTGGTATATTCGATGTTTCCATCCCGGTCACATATGGTGAAGGCCAATATCGTGCTCTGGGTCGCCTGCTGCAGGAGGTCTTGACCCAGTCGGGCGACATCGCGATTCTAGCATGGACTGGGCAGGCATCTGGCTACAATAGCTGTCTTCCCATGGAGATCGGTGTATATCGCGAGCCGGAGTCATCCCACATTCCCTCGCCTATTGATGATAAGAAGATGGACATGCTAGTCACAGAACTACGGTTGTCCGCGGGATACCACGACTCCGCCATGTCATTATATGATCAAATCGTCCTTCTCCCATCACCACGTATTTTCAGTCGTCGCTTGACTCTATCCTGTATTATGTTTCCGCTGAGAGGTCCAGTGGTTCCAAGTGACGACTCTCAGGATGCTTATCACGCCGCGGCACCCGCGCTTGGCGACATCAATATCAGGACGACAGACGACCTGTCAGGCGCGAATGGTCTAGTACTCGCCCATCCATGGCTCAAGTGCATTCTCGATACTGCTCTTCCTTCTAAGGATCTGATTGTGGATGATGATGCCGAGCTGTTCGATGGTCCTGATGCGCCTTTGCTCTCTCCGTCACACACTGCATCCCGTTCAAACAACAACCTCACCAGGGCATTGCGGCTTTTCGCACGTCTGAGACAGCCTTTCGGCGCGCTCTTGCTCAGTCCGATAGGTCACAATGAGTACAAGCGTGTCGCTTCCGATCAACCTATCGTCGTGCAGCTACTCGACAGTATTTCACCACGCGATCTTGCACAGATGATACGGACACTAGACATCTTGTAGTTCCGGACAAGCCTCAGTTTCCGCCCTTTTGGTTCCGCATATGAATATCACTATTTTTGTTTATGCATACTCAACCCCGACTGCTATGCGATCTGATTCTGTTGTCACGTTGAGCTGATTCCACCGAACCCGTCACAATACCTTTTCGTCATCATGCAGATCATCCGTCTTTTCCATAGATACAGGGGCGATGCTAGTAGAAGTCATGTATCAAACGTGTGAGGCTATTCATGAAAATGGACTAAGTCGAGACGAAAGGTATGGCAGT
>JBBPJV010000909.1:0-13222 GCA_038088915.1 Sutorius aff. eximius
CTGAACGAATCAACCACAACCTAGAACAATATCTCTGCATCTACATCGCAAAGAAACAAAATGAGTGGGCTGAATGGCTCAAGTTGGCACAATTTCAACACAACAATTCCCTCATGACTGCCACTGGCACCATTCCATTTGCTGTCACCCGGAATTACGCCCCTCAAATGGGTTTTGAAAACCCTGTTTCTTCACATCAGTTCAGTTCTGATCTCGTCCACTCCCACAAGGAAATTCAAGCTGCGCTTGACACCACAAGAACATGTATGGAACGTTCGGCCAAATCCTCACAGTCCGGACACCCCGAATACCAAGTTGGCCAGCAAGTCTGGTTATCCACAAAGAATCTCACACTTCCCTTCCCATCCCCCAAGCTCTCGCCCAAATGGCTTGGACCCTATATGATCACCTGAATACTCCCAAATGCAGTTGAACTGCAACTATCCCACTCAATGAAGATACACCTGGTTGTAAACGTATCCTGGGTTAAACCTTACAACTCTCCCCTCGACGGTCAATCCGTAATCAGACCCGATCCTATCATCGTCACCGAGGATCACCTAGTCGAGTATGAGGTTGACTTCATTGTCGACTCACGTTTGAAACATGGTAAGTTGGAGTATCTTGTTCATTGGAAGGGTTGGGATGAAACAGATCGCACATGGGAACCTGAGATCAACTTGGAACATGCACCGGATGCAATTTGGGATTTCCGTTCCAAACACACATCTGCCCTGCGTTGAGTTCATGGTGTTTCCTTGAAGGAATTCCATCTTCTTTTCTTGCCATATGAAAACTTCACTGATTCTGCATCTTCTTGTTTCTCTCACCTGGAAGTCGAGATGTAAAGAGGGGATAGTGTTATGATACGTATTTAATTTTTCTGACTCTCAACACATACACTTGTAGCCTACTCTTTTTTCTCTTTATGTGGTCACACTAAGTCATGTGACTTTCCCCCTATCTTCTCTTTCCCACAATCACGTGACTAGGGCCTGGACTCTATGATGTCAGATCACATGACTGGTCTAGAATCATGACATCATAGATAAGAGCCCTTTCTGCTATTGGTGTATCTTTCTCTTATCTATTGTACCATTCCCACTATATATTAGTCATGTATTACTAAGTAGTCTTGGCACTTGTATATATACCTGGGTGATACTACGACTGTTCCCCAGTCTAGTTCACTTGGGCATTATCTGGGAATCGTTCCTAGGCTTAAGTGGAATACCTAGTCTCTCCTTGCCCTTGCCTGTGTACACTGTTGCACATGTTCCCTTTCCATTCCTCTCATCGTAAAACACTGCAGGGCATCATAGCCTGTTCTAGCCGTTCCACCTCATCATCCCTTTAGCTTAGGTTTTGGTTTCGTCTCACTGAGTGAATCGGGTAGTTAGACTAACCGATGTTCACTAGTAGAGTCTTGGATAGAGAGGAGCAGGTCCTAGTCACTAAGATCTCCTGAGGTACCAGTCTTCCAGGTGCAGAGGTTGATGAAATTAACCACACGGTTACTGTAGGAAGAGTGGTCCTGATAGTGACCTAGGAATGTGGCTTGATGTCCTTGGCTCAGAGTAATAGAGAGAAACTCAGAGGGACAGCATAAGATGGGGGTTAAGCCACAGATATATTTGGGGAGTGAGCCCAGATATTCCTGCTACCTTGGGTACTTGGGTGCTTAGCTGCTTGGCTGTAAGGCTGAAACCAAGGCCCTTATATACATGAAGTAAATAAGGTTGAAACTCAGCAGGATTAAACATAGGTTTAATTCAAAATACTGTGGATACCCTGTAAAAGGTAAAATGCCACCGTGAAACATCCCCAGGGATTATGTAAGAACCCCAGTGGATTGTTGAGCAAATGGCATAAAGAGCTGTCATCATGAGGCTTGTCTTGGGAGCCAATGATGTAAAGGACTGTCTGGTAGACCAATAGCATAAACCCATGGTCTCCATGACGATATCCAAGACAACTGTGGGAATCCCCACTGGAATGAGATTGGTGGGCACTATAGTTGCATAGCAACCATCTGCCAACCTGAAACACTTCTCACGTCAAGTATGACAGAGAAGATGTTTCATGACAGGTGACAGTGACTGTGACCATTGTCATGGCAACAGTGTGTCAGAAAGGGTGACAGTGACTAGTCTGTAACAAAGTACCAGTTTGTCAGTAAAGTAGATCTTATCTATCTATCATTATCTATCATTATCTTATCAGAGATAAGATAAGATAAGATAAGATAAAGGAAAGTGGTGTGAGGGATAGATCAATCAGCTATCCCCACTGAAACCTAATGCAATAGCCATTAGACATGGGAAGAGAATAATAAACTGGCCTTTGTGGTGTCATGGATAAAATGGTAGAAAACACCACAAATTCAACACCAATGCCCATCTAGTGGTGTATATACTTGTTCTCCTTATCCCTGGAGTTGCAAGATCAAGTTCAATCTCATAAGAAGTCTAGCTCAAGTGAGACGAAGCCTAAACTAAAGGTCTAAACAATGAGGTAGAACTGCTAGAACCAGTTATGATGCCTGGCAACATTTAACAATAAAAAGGAAATATGTGCAACAATGCACACAGGCAAAGGTGGAAATAAAAACTAGATAATTTCACTTAGGCCTAGAGGTAGACTTCAGATAATGCCCAAGTGAGCTAGACTGGGGAACAGTTCTAGCTACACCCAAGGTATATATACATATGCCAAGCCTATTACTAATACATGACTAATATATTGTAAGAAATGATACAATAGATAAGTAAAGGCACAGTCAATAGTAGAATGGGCTCTTATCTATGATGTCATGGATCTAGACCAGTCACATGATCTGACATCATAGAGTCCAGGCCCTAGTCATGTGATCATGAGAAAAGAAAGATAGAAGAAAGTCACATGACCATGCTGACAAGAAATAAAAGGGAAAATATAAGTATGGAGTATGAGTGTAGCAATAGTTAGGTTAAAGAGAATGAGTTCATAACACCCCCTCCTTATGTCTCAACTTCTAGGTGAAAGAAGCAGTCAGGAGTAGTAGTAAAGTTCTCATATGGCTTAAATAGTGAAGAGAAGTCAGCAAAGAAAATGCCATGAACACAACAGGAGACAAAGGAGTGAAAGTGTTTAAAGTCCCAAATAGCATCTGGTGCATTACTCAGTGTCATGCCCACGACGGCGACGACGAGAAAGGTGAAGGTGAGGACCGGCACGACTACCCCATGGTGAAGATAACCAACGCAAGACTACCACCACCGCGATGACGACGACGTGCGACCATGCTGGCGACAACCAGGGCGAGGGCGACCACGGTGGGAGGACACAACACTGAGGACGACGTAACGGCGCACCCTCTACCAATGCGACGACAAGAGCCATACCACCGCCAGTGCGACAACACGATGATACGGTTGCAGCATGACGACTGACCTACATCCGGGTCGCAACCCTTTCCCAGTACCCGCCACAGAATCGGCAACTCAGACCATTTATTCATATGCTAATGGTGTGCGGCGTGTCTTGGGACCAGCCACAGGATTGACTCGGCTGACCAATCGATGTCACCTGTCCGAGTGAGAACATATCAAGGTATTATAATCATCAACAGGCTCTTGCACCGCAAGTATTTCCTCAATCTGACGGGTTATCCTGTTTTGGTTCCGCACGGCGACATGAGCCGCCCAACACCGGTATGCGTGTGCCTAATATTGGCGTGAACGGGGGTGAATCCCATCCGGATTGGATTGAATTGGAAAGAGATACCCACCTTGGGGCCCACACGTCAATTCAAAAGCAGTTATCCTTTCGTGGAGAAATGGGGAGAACAATAAAACTGATGAACCAGATGGTGACGTGTGTTCGCAGGGACGTCATGGGTTAGCCCACACCGCGGAGATGCTCAACTGCTGGGATGCTCTGCTTGCTACAGGTGTTTGATATCAGCGACGAACAACAGACATCTTATCGCCGGGCCTTATTTTAGTAAACGCGACCTAAAGCCGTGCAAAGGAGGGTTCGCAGAACATGTATTTAAATGTTGACACGGTGCCGCGGTCTCACAGACACCCGCCACAAGAATAGGCCAACACCGCAGAGGCGCGCCAAGGGCAAGCATAGTATACGCTGCAGCTTTCAGCACAGTGCGAGGACGGCACTGGTCTGCTAAGAGTGGTAAGGAAGGAAGGGATGCTGGAGTCAGACACTGTGGCCTGGTGGCGGTCAACAACATAAAATGTTCCAAGTCGTGCTACTATACCATCGAATTCGGAAGCGTATGGAAAGAAACCTCCTTTCACGGGGTCGATCTGGTTGTCGGTCGAAGTGGGCTTGGTCGACAAGTCAGTGAGCAGTTGGGGAGGTAGTCGAGAGCGTGGTGGTGGTGATTGAAAACGTGGCGGTGCAGGTCAGGCAATTTGCCACTCAGTTGAGTTCGGGGTCCCGTTGTAACAGAAAATGAGGCATGCGCAACAGAGAATGTGGCGCGCACGACAGAAAGCACGGCATGTGTAAGATAAGGCGCGGCACATGCTAGATAAACCGCGACATGTACTACATAAACCGCGGCGGAATTAAATGTGCAGCTGGTGCGCCATACAAGTATGCATTACGGCCGCAACGGTGAGCACTTACGTGCAATACATCACCGCTGCGGCAACTACACATACCGACGTCAACCGGTAGTGACTCCAGGCCTTGTCTTACAAGAACAGTAAACGGCGGTGTGATGCGCCTGACAGTGGACAGGTAGAGTATGTATATTAATGTCAATTTACTATTATTCGTACAGGATTACCTTGCGGGGTCCTGGGGGCCTTGCTGGCGGGGTGATACACTGAGTCTGAGCGCGATCCAGCACGCTGCCTCATGATGAGGTATCGAACGGAACACACCTGCCTGTGGTGTTCCTCGCATAAACTGTATGGAGATGTGTAGTTCCCCTCAGGGTATCCAGGACACTCCATATTATCCTCACCGTGGTGAGCCGCATCCGCTTCCTTGACAGTCACTGAAGTGGAGCCAAGCGAAATGCTTGAAACCACTAATCAACACGTGCTTGCTAATCCGACGAGCCAAGTCATGCAATAGCCGATCGCGAGCGCCCCATCTTAAAAGTTCGCCGTGAAACAGGATCAATCACCAACATTCTAATTCCTCACTGAAAATTGCCATGTTCCTTTCTACAATCGTTTACCTGATATCCATCGCGTTGTCTGACGCGGACGCGACCCCTTTCACTCGTCGTAGTAACAAAATTAACCTTAGCCTTAGGACTAGCCTCAGCGAGCGCGGTGTCCTTAATGTTGCTGAAAGGGACCGTCCTCGTGCACAGTCTATGGTAGATGGCACTTTCCGGGAACGCAGCGAGTCTGCCAGTTTCGCGGCCCCCTCACTCATCTACGTCACCGAGGTCGGTATTGGCACACCACCAACACAGTGTGCGTGGATCAGTTGTCATTATAGATACAGAAACCGACTCTCGCAGATTCGCTCGTGCTTGATACCGGAAGTTCTAACACATGGGTGGGGGCAGGGAAGGAGTACGTCAAGACCAATACCAGTCAGTATACCGGTGATGCAGTAGTATGTTCCATATCCCATATCGTTTGCGCCAAGCTTAGTGGAGGTGATCATAGCGCATTCGATACGGCAGTGGGAACTTTACTGGGGGGGAATACCTTGATACTGTCACGCTCTCCCCCAAGTTGGTGGTCGACAAACAATCCATTGGGGTTGCTAACCAGACCTCTGGGTTCCACGGTCTCGATGGAATCCTTGGTGTGGGCCCCGTCGAGCTAACGAAGGGCAAAGTCAGCAACGAATCCACGGTTCCTACGGTGATGGACAATCTTCACTCGCAAGGCAAGATATCCGAGGAGGTGCTTGGTGTTCTGCTCGAACCAATGAGCAATATGAGCACCGGAGAGATTACGTATGGCGGCTATGATCCCAGCGCCAACACTACCGCCGTCCAGTATGTCCCGGTTACGACGAGGTTCCCTTCGTCCAAGTACTGGGGCATGGACGCGTCGATCACATACGGCAACGAGCCGATCCTGTCGGGCATGTCTGGTATTGTTGACACTGGCACCACCCTCCTTTTTATCGATAGTGGTAGGTGACGTTTGAACCCGAGAGTCGAAGCACAGTATATTGACACATTTTTCGGTGTCTATAGATGGGTTCGAAAGATACAAGAGCGTGACGGGCGCTACCATGGACACCAATGTTGGGCTGCTCAAAATCGACGCCGAGCAATATAAGAACTTGAAGCCGCTGTCGTTCCACATCGGGGAAATCACGTATAATCTGACTCCCAATGGGCAACTGTGGCCTCGCTCACTCTACGCTTTCTTTGGTATTAGCTCTGATTCAATTTACCTTGTCATCGCCGGGCTCCACCCCACAGTAACTAAATCCGAGCCCGGCTTAAACTTTATCCTCGGAACGGCTTTCCTGTGCGTCCAACACAAATCCTCTCACGACCATGAAACGCAGACTGATGATTTCAACATTTCCAGGTCTCGCTTCTACAGTGTATATGATACCACGAACCGACAGGTCGGCTTTGCTGAAACTCGCTTCACTAATTCGGAGGTTAACTAAGTGTCATTCGTCACCAAATCCCGCCGATCGGCTGCCCTTAAGTTGCGTGCATACTCGCATTACTTCAATGAAAAGTCACTCTTTACCTTCTGTTCAGTTGATGTATTTCATGTGCAAGCCAACCAGACAGTGATTGCTGTGGCCACAACTTGCCTCGTGCATGTTTTGATACCAATGAACATGTGCACACACAGATCGACCAAGTAAGCCCCGGCAATTGTCATGTGTGAGCCTCCAGGATTGGAGGGTAGGCTTACTTAAGTGCGAGGCCGGCATGCAACAATAAGCCATGTGAATCAGAAGTGGCGTCTAGCCTCCGAAGAGCCACGAGACTATTGCAGAACGGACTCAGGCCGTGCTTGGTGGTACCTACGTTGAGCAAGAGTTCGCGCTGCTGGGTCACGGTGCAGACGCAAGTCACCGGTCAGCTTGGAGCCGTAGGTCACATCGGTTACCATGTGGGACTTGGACGCTGGCTTGGTATGCTAGAGGTAGGTTTCCAGCAGAGCCATGGTTCCGTCCACTTGATGGCCTACCAATACACCACCTCTACCGAACCCGACTCAATCATCGTCCACTGGTCGTTCAAAAAACTGGCGACGCTACTCTGTTTCCAGCTACCCACACTGCAAAAATCCTTGGATGAGACCGTCGCTGTGGGCGCGTGACGTCACCCTTCGGGCGTATCCTGATGCCAGCTACCTCATATCGTCGTCGAGTTTCCGTATGCAGTCTATGTCGACTCTAACTACGGGACCATGGACTCTCGCGTCCCTGGCTGTAGTGTCGCCCATATGCCCGGTGACGACCCTGCTCCCTCCTGCATTGTCGTGCTCTGATTCCCTTGACCAATTCTCGGTCTCGTTCTGAGAATTCCAAATTTGAAGGACTGTCTTATTAGAAATGATGGGTTTGCGACCGACCGGAGAGTCTATTGTGTCGTGAAGGATGCCACTGTTTTCAAATCATCACGATTACCAGTGAAGACCTCTGCACAAAGGCACATGTGAACAGTGCTAGGTCTCACTTGCATCGGTTAGGAGGGCGCACTCATTCGACCAGACAGTGACACTCAGTCCAGGGCCTCATATACCTTTGACCTGTTGTCCATGCGCAGCAGACCGAGATCGAATCTCAGCAGTTCCTCGTTGAATAGTGAACAACAGGAGCACTACGAGATCCAGACACCCCATTAGGCTAAACTCTCGAGACTGGACATACCTTGGCATTAGGGAGAGAAAGGAAAAGGTCACCAGTTGGATACCACCAGCTGCGTGACTTCCGCGGGATGTATGTCCTCGGAGAGCCCGAACGATGGGTTCGACGGTGCAATCCCACACCTTCCGAAGTGTGATCGCAGTGTTTTTTAAGAGAAAAGGTTTTTTGGATTGTCTACCACACGCCGGAATCAGGATGCAAGCGATGAGATACTCTCCTTCGAGGCGCCGAGCCGAATCTCGACTGGATCGACGACATGGAGGATTATCAGCACATCACAAGTGTACCGACTTGAGCTTTTGATGATACGTAACGTGCCCGCCTTTGGTAATAATCTGGATGTCAGGCGTTGAACTCGGTAGTAGGAAGAACTGCGGATACCGCTGGCGCGGACGAGCCTGGGTCGTCGAGTCCTGTGATCAACTTTTGTGTTTGTGCAGGTTGAAGCTCTGCTTGGTCAAATATGGTTCGGAGGCGAGAGAAAACGTGCTTGAACCCGTCGACAAGATGTACTCCATCAACGCCCCTGGAAGCGAGGTCAGTTGGGTCAAGTCAACTGTTTCCAGATTACCGCCCACCCTTATTCCAAAAGCCTAACTGCTACCTTGTCAATGTAATTCCCCTGGAAAACGTAGTACGAAGAGCATCCACGGCCAAAGATGGCATCGTCTTCTTCAAGACCTGGCAACGTTCCACGCTAGTTCTGCCAGCACGTAACGCTCAAGGACCGATGCAATCCTTTCCAAGCCTCACTTCATAACTTGACCAACACTATGATTGTTGCTCCGTCTAGTGTTATCATTCTGGCCGTGTCCTTGTCAATATCAGCCCCCCAGGCTCAACATGTCCACTTTGCCTCAAAGAGACCTAGCCACAAACTCGTCACAGTGCAATTCGCGCGTGATACGACGTATTCCAAGGAGCGGGGGCCGGTTGAGTGACGGGTATACAGGCTCGCGGGGCATCCACGGAACATGACAACACCACATACTATACTGTCGAAATCTTTTTGGCCCGGGTCGGTCCCATAGAACACTGACCCCATGTTGGCGATTGAACCATCCTGCAGGGATGGTTATTTAGATTTTCCACAAAGTCTATTGATATATGCCAGTAGTATCTCTTCCCCCTTTCATTTCCCTTGATCTTAAGCCAGTGTGCTCCAAGCTGAATGGTAGCTCCCAAAGGTGATACTCGCGCGTACCTCAAAGGGTCGCACACTGGTTTTGCCGCTGATTTCAGTGCAAACCTAGACCAGCGGCAGCGACCCCTTCTGGGACCAACATCGTCGTTCGCACCACCATACGACAGTTCGTATCCGTGATCCTCTCCGCCTTCGATCTCAGGACGCTCAGCCGTAACGACTGCTTCTTGCACGAAGCGTCAGCAAGGCACAACAAGTTGCTTGGCATCCAAAAGGAGAATTTTGCATATCTTGAGGCAGCGTCCGAACCAAACTGAAAGCAACTTCTATAGTGATGTTGTCATCCCCTCAAGTCGGCGCCGCCTTTCGATCTTTCCCCAGCCGGAGTATGTCCGGTGCATGATAAACCCAACCTTTGCCCCTAAGATCCGAGTGATCGATAGGAAGAGTAGCGAAGTACCCGGACCCCGATTCACGGAGCGAGGCTGGCAACCAAGAAGATAAATGAATCGCGTCACTACCGGGCCCCATCAATGCTGGACACTGTGGTCTTCCTGCTCACGCTTGCTAGACGTCGTCGATACATACGCGCTGCGGCCTACACCCATGGGCCTCAACCTCGCGACCTTACCGGCCTCGCTATAGACCTGATAGCATGGGGTCGCTCGCGCTCTCAACTGGGCACTGAAACGTTACATTCTGTTTGGTATCTGTCTATTTACTATCGACCAACGCCAGCGGAAGATCATGCGTACGAGACAATGCTGTGTGAGTGACATGGGTATCAAAATAAGTACGGCCGACGTCCGAGTCGGCATATCCAACTGCGAACCAACTGGTGACCAACACGCGTGCCCAAGGTTAACGCACGCCTAGACCGTTTCCCCACATTCCGTGGCGTCCTTGAGGGCCGAGGAGCCATGTTGCCGCACATCATCCTCTTCCGACTCACTAAGAGTCTTGGTAGGCACTTGGCTTGAATGTCGTCGCAATTGCGTGTCGGTAATCACCGAAATCTGAATCTATCGTGGTCAGAAAACGTTTGTTTGCGGGAGCGTCCATAGCGTTACCTGCGTGCGGTTCATGCCCATGCTTTCTATGTCCACACCGGTCCCATGTGGGAACAAAACGTTGTCTCGGGCCATTGAAGTGGCCTTCCACCCCCCACGGGCATTCAGCGTGGAAAGAATCGAGTTTGAATACAATTTCGACAAAGCGAGGTCAAACATATAATTCCTAAAGAAGGCAATGGTCAGGAACCACCTCCTCGTCACTGGCCACTACACCCACCACGTATGGCCCTATACAAAAGATGGCTTAGTTGTACGCCTTGTCGAAAACATTTTGCTTACCTTGACTAGCAGGAACAACAGTACATCCAGCGACGCAGACACGGCCGTTATGAGACCAGTTTGAATGGTCACTGTTTTGCATGGTCATTTGGATTTTTCTCACATGACGAAACAGACTTACTTCGGACGAGCCTGTTAATGATATCGTCCGTCGTAGAAAAGCCTGTACGTTTGCGCAACTGACCGACATCGGACACCATCCCAATTGCGTTCCCTGCGCACTCACCAAGAAATATACAAGCGATGCTGTGATGATAGTGTCTGCCGCGGCTGATGATACTAGCCAGGTGATCACGGCACCGTCATTGGTGGGGAATCGAGAGTATTCAAAGTTGATGACTATAACCGCGATGGTTGTTGCGACGCCACCGGCTGTAATGGATTAAGATGACAACGAACCATGAGACGCAAAGTTAAACTTGCCGAAGGCGGCGAACGCGAGAAAGGTGATGATGGCAGGTAAGACGATTGAATTACTTATCACCTTCACGCGCCACGCGATGAAGAGCTGCACGGGCAAAGAGATCATTACCTGCTACACATCAGCTTACCGTCGGCCCAGCTCGTCCCATCGAACTCACTGTCAATAGGGGACCTTTGGACGACTAGTCAATCAACGCCGTCCCGCAGTATCGGAGATCGCTTACTGGTTGATAACACTAGAGTTTTCGGGTGAGCTCAAACAAAGTAAAAGGCGCAGCTGTTTCTCACTTATAGGTGCATTCGTCAACGCCTGTGGAGTGCCTGTAAAGACATGTTAGAACCACACCGATCTATCCGAACAAAAGCGTGATACCGTAGCGAATGATGAGTGGCTCGAAAACCACCCCGACATCAAATATCGTGTTGAACGTTTCGCAAACCAGCAAATAGAATACCTTTTTTCCAACAAGGCTCCAGTGCTTGTCGAATGATTCCGTAGAAACAACTCACAAAGATCTTCGTCCACGGTTTATCACTATCATTGCGTCAAGCCCAGTCTCACGACAAAGGATCTGCAGTCTAATTCTTACCTCTTGAACGTTTGGAAATATATATAAGTCTGTAAGGAACGAGAGAAACGCTCAGAAAACGTTTTTCCTGGGCGAAACAAACGTTTTACCTGTATAACTGTCGCCTACACTCACCCATATAAGCATCATGTCCATGGATAAAAGCCTCATGTGCTCACACCGTATAGTACACAATTCAAGCATGTGCCGATGAGCATAGGCCCGTACCTATAACAAAAGGCATTAGAAACGACAGTGGTGCCACGGCCGTTGCTCACATTAGCCCTTCACTGCTGTCGGCCATGGTGGAGGGGAAACTCGGGAGTCACACGACTCCAACGGCGATTGCCCGAGTATAAAACATCTCCACAAGGATCGAGCACCCACGCACTGATCCCGGCACCAACGTTCATCCGGAAGGCAGACCGGATGGCGTCCGCACAGCACCAACGAACCACCCTAGCGCCCCTGTTTCAGGATTAAAAGCGTCCACCCACTGTCCGGCGGGTGCACGTCCCCGCCTGAACCCAATTCATCCAGCCCGTTGGGGAAACAAAAGAACCTGGAAAACGCTTCTGGAAGTTGCGTCAATTCCAAATTGGTGGGGACCACGCAGGGAAGGCGAGAGCGTGTTGACGAGATAGTGGCGCGTGTTCGCGTGTCCGAGTCCGCTGTATTCCGTGGCTCGCCCAATGGCGGGTACGCCTTTCTGGGTGGAGGGCGTGTCCGCGTCGTGGACGTCGAGCGGTTATCGCCGGTGATCGTTTGACTCTCGCCCAGTTTGCTGTCTCAGTAATTTGGTCCTATGATGCCGTTGAAGGATATGCACTGCCATTTAGCATTCAAGTCGTGGGTATAGCAACGTCAAGAATAAGGTGTTTACATGGTCCGTGGAGAATCGGGGCCACTACGAGTCTGCGACATACCGGGGGCAGCGCAGCCCGACGGGTAACCGTGCAGGCGGGGATGAAGCGGCCGGGGCATGCTTGGTACAGTACATACTTGTACTAGGCCGGGGTGCCCCTGAGGATGAGTTGGGTGGGGAGATCTGAGCACGGCAAATCGGGAACGGGTTGGGCGCCAGAACGCAAGCGTAATGAACGGGGGAACGTGGAATCGTCGAACGTCAACACTGTCGGGTTCGTACGGGACTGGCCACTATGCAACTTGTGCCGATCTCTTCATACTGATAGACTACGCTATGCTAAACTGCCACTTCACGATCGATACAAACGGCAATCCCACTCATGCAAGACCGAGACTCTGGCATGGCTCTCAAAAGCACCTCTTTTGCTCGAAAACAAAGAAAGTCCCGCTCGCTTGGTTATCAGGGACCACGTGATACAAATACAGACGAGAAAGATGACACACACCGAGCGAGAACAACTCGAGGTTCTTCCCCTGTTTCAGCCTCCCAACCCTGAGACCAGCGCATGTCCACGAAGCGCTCGAACCAGCCCTCGCCAGCACCTCCACACCCTCCGCCTTCCAGTCCATTCCATGCCCATCAACGGGATGCAGGTTCAAACGATAACCCGCAGATTCATGGACACCGGAACCCTTCTCCAACGACCACCTGCATCGCTCGCAACGTCCCCGAAAATGGACCCCTCGAGTCGAGCGAGACGTCGTACCACGGCCGTTCCTCTCTGAAGCCGCCTTCAAGCATCACCGTCATGATCAGCCCCTTTACGATCCCCAACCGCACGTCCGAATGCACGAACAAGAGCCTGTATTCCCACGCCGAGCTTGCGTGGGTGCGTTGGTGAAAACTGAGGCATCGCTCGGGCGCGTCGCTCGCTTGGAGGTGGTGCGTAAAGGCATGGTAGAGATTTCTTCGAAGGGTCTCAAAGAAGTGTGTTCGAGCCGTCGCACATCCATCTCCGTTTCCGTTTCCGTTTCCGTTTCCG
>JBBPJV010000910.1:0-13187 GCA_038088915.1 Sutorius aff. eximius
GCCAATATTACATGCTATAATTGCCAGAAGACTGGCCACATTGCACATGAGTGCAAAGAACCTCAATGCCTGCACCCCCTGCCATGTCAAGCCTGAATCTGCAAGTTCTATGACCTCACATACTTGCAATTCAATCAACCCAGTTCTTCCCATCCCTGCTATTCCTCCTGATCTCTCCCTACTCCCCCCATCTCCAATGCCCTCATTGTCTCTTCCCAAACCACATGGCCCAGTCAAGGCCACTCAGGTTTCCAACCTTTCTGGGACAATAAAGATGTGGAAGCTTATTGGCAGGCTAGAATAGCCCAAGAAATGAAAAAAGAATCAGAAATGAAAGTTTCTTTAAACTAGATAGATCTAGATTACAGCAAGGTAAATCTGGATCGGACTACATAGTTCCTCTGGACAAATCTTTTCACAAATCTTTTTCTTCTTTACCCATTCACATAGCTATGAACTCTGAGGAGCCATTGGACTCAAACTCTAGTGAGTTAGATATGAACATTTCTACTAAGTCATTGCTAGTCAGTAGTACTTCCTGTAACATTGAGGGAGTATCCCGAAAGGATGTGGCAGCCAACAATAAAGCTGTACTTAATTCTCCCAAACAAAAAACAAAAAAATTATGTAGCATTACCTCAGATGATTTGGACATTTTTCATATCTATGATATTTATGAAACCCTCACCCTGACTGGCTATGCCCAGTCACAAGGACCTGTTGAGTTTTCTCTTGACACAACAATATATGGATTTGCCATTCATGAAGGAAAACAGCACTGGATCAAAGTAGGCAACACCCCAGCCTTGCTCAACTCAGGGGCAACTCACACATTCATTGATTCCACCTACATTGATGAACACAATCTTGAATGAATCTCGCTCAGCCGAGAATTCTGAGTACTTAATGCTGATGGATCAGACCAAGCCATCAGCAGAATAAAAGAAAAAGTGTCCCTTATGATAGTCATACATGACAAAAAAGGAAATCCACATATGGAAGCAGTTGATGCCTTCATATCATTCCTGGGTAACCAAGATCTGATCATTGGCTATGATTGGCTGGCATGCCATAATCCTGAAGTCAACTGGGTTGACAAATCTATCACATTCACTCAATGCACTGATCACTGCCATGCAGCCCCCTCATTAGAAATGAGATCAATACTGACCAAAGAAGTCGAAAAACTAAAAACAGAGGTTTCCAAAGAGTACTGGGACTTTTTGGATGTATTCTCAGAGCAAGAATCCCATTGGATGCCCACCTGAAAACCATGGGATCATGCCATCGAGCTGGAGCCTGGCTTCATCAAAAAGAAGGGCTGAATCATTGCCTTGTCAGACACCAAACTCGAGGAAGTCTACATATTTATAGAAAAAGAATTGAAGAAAGGGTATATCCGACCCTTCAAATCAGATCAAACCTCTCCTGTATTTTTTATATCCAAAAAGGATGGAAAAAAGTGTATGGTCATGGACTATAGGTACCTCAATGAACATACACAGAAAAACAACTACCCACTACCACTAATCCCAATGCTCATTGATCAACTCAAAGGAGTGGACATGTTTACCACTCTGGACCTACAATGGGGATATAACAATGTTCACATCAAAGAAGGTGATGAATGGAAAGGTGCCTTTACCACACCTATCGGTGCATACGAACCCCTAGTTATGTACTTCAGGATGTGTAACTCCCCTGGAACATTCCAGAACATGGTTAACAACATCTTCTCGGATATGTATGTGGTAGTCATAATTTATATCGATGATATTATGATCTTCACATCTAAGAAGACAAAAGAAGAACACATTGAAGTAGTTCACGAAGTCCTCAAATGATTATGTGAAAATGATCTCTATCTAAAACCATTAAAATGCTTTTTCCACAAGGATAAAGTGGACTACCTTGGTATGGTCATCTCTAAAGAGGGGATAGAGATGCAAGAACCCAAAGTAAAAGCCATTACTGACAGGCCTCAGCCTTGTAACTTAAAACAGCTACAATCATTCCTCGGCATGGCCAATTACTATCACTGATTTATTCAAGGATTTGCAGATATGGCTAGACTGCTTAATAACTTAACCAAAAAGGATATGCCATATATTTGGACAGCAGAATGCAAAGCGGCTTTCAATAAGCTCAAAGCCATTATCACCTTCACACCCCTTCTCATATATCCAGATTCCTCTTGTCCTGTTTGCATTGAATGCAATGTGTCAGACATTGCCTTGGAAGCAGTGCTCTCATATCAACTCAAAGATGGAAACTGGCACCCTACCAGTTTCATTTCACATTCATTTGACTCCACAGAATGCAATTATCCAGTTTACAACAAGGAATTGCTCGCCATTATCTGCACACTAAAAGAATGGCATCATCATCTTGTTGATCAAGATCATTTTGAAATTTGGACAGATCACCAGAATCTAGAATTCTGGAAGAAGCCTCAAGATCTGTTCCCTCGGCAAGCATGCTGGCATACATTTCTAATGGAATATAATTATTCAATCCTCTACAAACCAGGGTCAACAAATGGTCATGCTGATGCATTGTTTCACTGTCCCGACCATGGCAAAGCAGTGGAGGATATAAATAAAAATGCCACAGTCCTACCCCTTGTGCTCTTCATGAAGCAGGCTATCCTTTCTCCTGAGATCTTCGACAAGATCATTGAACATTCATACAAATTTGATGGTGACCATTATAGTTACGATCTCAACACTTCTCTTGGCTGTTACATTAACACCAAGAAACAAGTCTTTGTTCCTCCAGGCCTGAGATCTGAAATCCTTAAATTATATCATAAATCTCTGATTGCTAGACATCCTGGGAGATCACAAACACTCGCATTGATCCAACAACATTATAGCTGGCCTGGAATTTCAAAAGATGTCAACACATTCATTGATTCATGTCATGGCTGCACCACCTCCAAATCAGGAAACCAACCCCCACTGGTAAATTAATACCCCTTCCTGCCACCCAACATTCTTGGCAGGATATCTCAGTTGATTTCATTACAGACTTACCCAAATCAAATGGGTACACAGCTATTATGGTTGTCACTGATCATTTTTCCAAAGAAGTAGTATTTATTCCTTGTACAAAAACATTTTCCTCTTTAGACATGGTGTTACGAAATGCTCTATTTTTCCGTTAATTTTCCTTATTTTTCTAATCACAATACAATGCTAGTTACTACCCGAGCACTGGAGATCCACTGGTCACACCTCTGCTTACATAATTACAGGGTCTAGGGCGCATTCCCACGCCACCGCACAGCCACTCGGAATTCCTGATCCCGCATCTCAGATTGCATTAGAGATCTCATCTCTGATCGGATCTTTGATCATTCCATGTTACTTCCTGCATCACATGCATCATTCCTTTTGGATTGACAGGAGCTCCCACCCTTCCCTCTACTCTACCCTTAATGGTGCACTTGCTCCCAGGTCATTTGTACAGATACCTGTCACTTTGTACTTATACAGGCGTATACAGCCTATTCTGTATTATTAGCATACAATACTATATTATATAGGTATAATCACATGTATTAGTAGAGTTATCTTTCATCTATATAAACCCTGGGTGTAGCGACAACTGGATCCCCAGTCTAGCTCACTTGGGCATATCTGGGATCTACCTCAGGCCTGATTGTGGGACATCTAGTGCTCACTTCCCCTCACCACCTTCACCCACGGTACTCATCCCGCATGTTCCTTTACTTGTATAAACATTGCTGGGTGTCATAACCAGTTCTTAGTTCCACCCCAGCTTTGCTCAGTTCCACTCGGCCTCTGATAAGTCTCATTTCACATGGCTCAATTATTTAGAGATCATGTGTGGTGTACCCACAGACTCCCCAGTAGTATAGTTTCTGATCAAGGCCCTCAGTTCACCTCTGACTTCACTCAAGAACTTTGCAAGTTGCTCAGAATTCAGCAGAAACTCTCTATGGCATTCCACTCACAAATGAACAGACAGACCAAACAAATCAATCACAACCTAGAACAATATCTCCACATCTATGTTGCAAAAAAGCAATCTGAGTGGGCAGACTGGCTCAAGTTAGCTCAATTCCAACACAACAACTCATTGACAGCAGCCACCGGCATCATCCCATTCACTGTCACAAGAAACTATGCCCCTCAAATGGGTTTTGAAAACCCTGCCTCTCCTCATCAGTTCAGCTTCGATCTTGTACATTCCCATCAGGAAATTCAAGCAGTGCTTGATGCAACATGAACATGCATGGAACATTTGGCTGATTCATCATGGTCCGAACATCCCAATTACCAAGTTGGCCAGCAAGTCTGGCTTTCTACAAAAAATCTCACCCTTCCATTCCCATCCCCAAAACTCTCACCTAAATGGCTTGGATCTTTCCCCATCACTCATGTACTCCCTAACACAGTTGAACTGCATTTACCCCAATTGATGAAAATTCATCCAGTGGTTAATGTCTCTCAGGTCAAACCATACAATGCCCCCCTCAATGGTCAATCTGTGATTAGACCCAATCCTATTGTTGTAACTGAGGATCACCTTGTTGAGTATGAGGTTGATTTCATCATTGACTCCCATCTTAAGTGGGGTAAACTGGAGTATCTCATTCATTGGAAAGGCTGGAATGAAACTGATCATACTTGGAAGCCTGAGCTCAACTTGGCTAACACACAGGATGCTATTTGGGATTTCTGTGCCAAGCACACCTCCGCCCCCCACCATGTTTGTGGTGTTTCCTTGATGGAATTCCAATCTCTTTTCTTGCCATACAAGAATTTCACTGTCTCTTCCTCCTCTTGCTTTTCTCACCTGGAAGTTGAGATGTAAAGAGGGGATAGTGTTACAATACATATTTAATTTTCCTAACTTTCAACATGTACACTCATAGACTACATCTTTTTCTCTTTATTTTGTCACCACATGTCACATGACTTTTCCCCTATCTTTCTTTTCTCATGATCATGTGACTAGGGTCTGGACTCTATGATGTCAGATCACATGACTGGTCTAGACCCATGACATCATAGATAAGAGCTCCTTATGCTATTGGCTATATCTTTTCTTATCTATCATACCATGTCCCACAATATATTAGTCATGTATTAGTAATACTCTTGGCACTTGTATATATACCCGGGTGATGCTACAACTGTCCCCCAGTCTAGTTCACTTGAGCATTATCTGGGATTACTCCTAGGCTTAAGTGGAATACCTAGTGCTCTCCTTACTCTTGCCCATGGTCATCATATCACATGTTCCTCTCTTCTTTTCATCCTTTCCTCTTCATCATAAAATGTTGCACAACATCATAGTGTGTTCTCTTTGGTTCCATCTCGCATACTTAGGTTTAGGATTAGCTCCCGTTTCAGAAATAGGACTAGGAGGAGTACAGAGTACTATGTTCTAAGTACTGGGTAGGACTAGCATAAGGAATACTACAAGGAAGGTGCAAGTCTTATATAGTAAGACAAGCATGGGAAAGTAGTATCTGGAATAGGAGGAAAGAATAAAAGAGATACTAAGATAATGAAATGAAGCCTAACAACTGAGCCATAACAGTGAGGTGGAACTTCCAGATGACTCTAAGATGGCTAGAACCAGTTCTGACACCTGGCAACATTTATACGAATACACGGACAGCAGGTCTGCACTGAACGAATGGATACACATGAGCAACTGCACTCGCAGGCAAGGGAAAGAGGTGAGTACTAGATATCACACTTGTTATGGCCTAGAGGTAAACTCCAGATATGCCCAAGTGAGCTAGACTGGGGATCCAGTCATTGCTGCACCCAGGGTTTATATAGATGTGAGGGTATACTATGAATACAAGTATATATATCTATATAATATAGTATAGCTACAGTATAATGGTATAGTAATACAGAATAGGCGGTATACACCTGTATAAGTACAGAGTAAGGGATGTCCAAACGGAGTGTGCAGGAGTCATCGTACAAATGAGGATAGAGTAAAGGAGGGCGGGAGCACCTTTCAATCCTAAAGGGACAACCTGTCAATCCTAATGGAATGACTCACATGGCACAGGAGGTAACATGGGAAGATCAGAGATGCAATCGGAGATGAGATCTTTGATGCAATCTGAGATGTGGGGATGTGGATTCCATGTGTGCATGCTGTGGTGGTGGCATGGGAACATGCCCTTGACCCTAATATTATGTAAGTGAGAGGATTGGTGTACGAGAGTTCAACTCATGAGTTTGGTCATGCATTAGTGAGAGAACTCGTATGATAACAGAATGTCGTGAGACAGGGGGCTGGGTAGGCTAGTGATTGGCTCGTGTCGTGAGGGACAAGCAGGAAAGGATTGCTAGGTGGGGGCAGATTAGTCTGTAGAGTTAAGGCATCAGCTGGGAAGTGCTGGATTAGTACAAGTGGGTACTAGCAAGTACTTGGCATGAGCTGAGTGTGAGCATAGTCTTGCTAGGCTAACTCTAGACTAGGGGAAATGGAAAGAGGGGAGCGGGACGGTGTGCATGGTGTCACATGCACTACATCAGGTATATAGGAGTGTGGCATGCAAAGTATAGCATGCTAGTCATAGCTCAAATGTCATTAAGAGTGAGTTTGGAATGGCATGGAGAACTCAGACAACAGTGAGCTTGCATCGTAAGTGCATTTAAAAGGTGTTTTAAAATGCAGGTTGTAACAGGTAAATCTTGATGGAGAGCCAAGAGGAGAGACAGAGAGATCTAAGCTAAGAATACAATGGACAACCATGAGTCTGAGGGTGAGAGATCTATAGTAGGAATACAACAGATAGCCATAGGTCCAGGGTAGATGGGACAAAGGAGAATCAGACATATTGGGAGATCTGGTGGTAAAGGGGAAAAGGAACACTGGAATTCCATAAAAGGAACTTATGTAGGACATGAGAAGAAAGACAATCTAAGATGACAAACCTTAAGGTGAGTCATCAGAGATGATAGTCCATGATCTGCACTGGTGGTGTGGGAATGGCTACAAAAAGGAAATAGTCACATGAGCAAGAGAATCACATGGGAAGTAAAATGTAGTCCATGGAGTTTGAACACTGAAGTACAGAAATGGCTACAGGGTCAACAGTGTAGTGAGCATAGAAATGTAAGCTAGACTGAGAGACAAAGGAGTAAAAGGAAAGAAATTGTAACATCTTCCCTGGATCTGCCCAGGATCTTCTCCTTTGGTCACACACAACCTTTCCTTTCAATTTCCATGCTGTGTTGTGCTTCTTTTTGAAATGAGTCCAAGGAGGAACTCATTGGGCAAGGCTAACCTCTAACCCTAACCCCAAGTGCACAGCATTGGAGGGTTATCCCAATGACATGCTAATGACAACCAAATAAGAAGGATAGAACCAGCTATGATGCCCAGCAACATTGTACAATGATAAAGAACAAATGGCAGTCTGTATGAGCCACTAGCACTGGAGGGGAAGCATAGAGCAGCTGTGGCCACTCCCCCTTAGACCCAAGTAATGTCCAGGTTGACAAGACTGGAGGAAATCCAGTCTGTCACACCAGACCCTTTATATATGCAAAGGGCCTGCACACAGACCATGCTGTGCTGGTACCCTGTATAGTAATACAAGGTAAAGAAGGTGGTGACATAAGGGGCTAGACTATGACATAGTGATCTAGATCCAATGACATCATAAATATGTAAGAGTTCAGAATACTCTATGATACATATGGTCACATGACTAGGTCACATGCCAGGGATGGGAATAAGGAATCACATGACAGGATCAGGTGCTGACTGATCACATGAGCTATGGTACAGGAAATACTAAGTCCAAAGTACAAGTGTAGTCCAACTAGCTAGGCTAACCCTAGACTAGGGGTAAAAGTATGAAAAGTTAGGTTAAAGGGAATGGTATCGTAACACTTTTCATTTCTGCTCTTCAGACATGCTTGATGCATGAGGCATTTCATAAGGCAGTGCCTTCTCTTCCATTCCACACAGCCTAGAAGGCAGTGTTTCATCTCCATCCACCCTGAGGATATAAGGCATTACTATAGATGGATTTGTATCTTAGATGCTAGCTATATATGTACAAACATAGTTGGTAGTATATAAGGGTGAAGTCCTTCTTCAGAGAACCTCAGTCTAGTTCTCTTGGAGATTCCCCCACAGGACCTCCTCTAAGTCAAACTCAGTAGTTCTTCCTCCATTTCAGACTAGTGTCTAGGCAACCAGGTGCTCACTCATATAGCATCCTTTGGGTTGTTTCACTTGGACTCTTCTAGGCATACTCTCAATCAAGTTTTGACACACCTCTGACTCTATATTGTTCCAAACCTCAGCCACTCTCTCCCAAATCTCCCAATCTCTCTTAGCCTATATTGGATACTTGCAAAGTTCCTTTTTAATGTGACCCCATAGGTGTTCAATGGGATTGACATCTGGAGACTGTGGAGGCCAATCTAAAACAGTAATATCATAGTCCTCTAGAAACTTCTTGGCTTTGTGGGACTTGTGCTCAGGGTCATTGTCTTTCTGGAATATAAGATCTTCCAAAGAAATCCCAGATTCCACCATGCTGGATAGTAAGTGGTTCTCTAAAATGTCCACATATTGGTTGGCATCCATTCTTCCCTCTATCTCTACAAGTTGCCCCACACCATTTCATCCCATACATTCCCATACCATGATATTTCCCCCTCCAAACTTCACTGTTCCTTAGACTTCTCTTGAAGTCAATCCCTTTCCCTTCTCTTTCCAGACCCACTGCTTCCCATCCAATCCTTGCCTGTTGATTTTGGTTTCATCAGACCAGATAACCCTTTTCCAGTCCTCTATAGTCCACTCTTTGTACTTTAGAGCAAAAGCCAAGTGCTTCTTTTAATGCATTGTAGAAAGCAGTGGCTTTTTCTTCTTTGTGACAGCCCTAAGTGAGTGGTTTTTAAGAACCCTTCTAACAGTCTGTGAGGAGACAGGCTTGGAGATGATGGAACTGATGTGATTGGTGGCCTGAACAGCATCTGTGGCTTTTCCTGTGGTGATTTGTGCAACAATAGCATGTTGATCAGTGGAAGAAAGCTTACAAGGACAATTAGAAAGTGGTGACTGATGGTTGGGAAGGAAATTTTTGAGTGTCATGTAGACTGTAGAGTGGCTGGTTCTAATTTTAGAGGCAATGATGTGAGTAGAATGACCATTAGAGGCCAGAGATGATATTTTCCTTTAAAGCAGAGGAGATGGAATGCATTGTGAAAGTAAGAGGAATCTGGAGCATTGGAAGCTTTTATATAGTTTGATATCAGGTTGTTGCTATATTACAGTGTCCATAGCAACTATCTATTGATGTCACATTCATTAAACATTGATAGATCTATTAATGTTTATGGCATTGATAGCTAGTTACAAAATTGATTCAATGACATGTCAAATTAAACTATTTATATCTCCATGGATACATGGCCAAATTACATAATTATTTTTCTGTTGTATTGCCCTTGGTAGATGCTTTCCATGGCCCACTTACACTTTGACCTTATTTGTTCTTGTTGGCAAGCTATTAAATGAAGATTCAAAAATTGAAAAACATTGACTCAATTTTGGAAGTTACTGTATATATACTGTAGGCATACCTTACTGGAATAGCCAATAATCCTGATCAAACAAATAACTTCATAATACATGGCTCTGACTACCACATCCTGGTGGTACATAATATACTGTACCTGATTGTCTAACTTGTGGGGAGACTCAAGCAATATACATATACAGTATATCCAATTGAAAAATATAAATGCTATAGTTTAGAATAGCATCCCAAAATACAGTATGTCATAAAGGATATCCTAAAACAATATGGCTAGTTGAATGAACTATTTCCAACAAAGTGTCCAAGATTCTCCATATATGAGGTCATTAAAGTCAAGCTTGTAGGCATGATGTGAAGACATGACTAAAGTATGAGTAGGAAGATAAAAGGCATGCCTAGCCCAAGAGGGTATCCAGCAAAAACAATTACCATGTCCAAGTTCAATCCACCCATCCTCTTGTTGATACATTTCACCAAAGGTGATAAGATCCTGGAAAGCCCATACCTTGACAGAGAAGTCTGCAGATCCAGAAACAATATGGCTACCATCAGGAGAATATGCCACAGAGGTCACTGCATCCATATGCCCCTTGAATGGACCTGCCATACACTGCCCAGTTTTTGCATCCCAAATCCTAATGGTCTTGTCCTCAGAACCAGAGACAATATATTTTCCATCAGGTGAATAAGCAACAGATAAAACCATATCTGTATGCCCTTCACATGGACCTACCACACATTGGCCAGTAGTGGAGTCCCATATCCTGACAGTTTTGTCCCTGGAACCAGAGACAATATTGCTGCCATCAGGGGAATAGGCAATGGACTGGACTGCATCAGTGTGGCCCTGAAATGGGCCAGCCACACAGTATCCAGTGGTTGGATCCCAGATCCTAATAGTATCATCTTTGGAGCCAGAGGCAATGTGATTACCATCAGGTGAATAGGCAACTGAATAGACCCAACCAGTGTGACCCATCAGTGGACCTGCCACACATTGACCAGTCTGAGCATTCCAGATCATGAGGGTCCTATCATGGGAGCCTGAGACAACATGGATCCCATCAGGAGAACAAGCAACAGAACAAATTTTGTTTGAATGTGTCTGAGGTGATATTTCCAGACTTATCATGTGTTGACCAGTAGTTGGATTCCAGACTCCAATTGTGCTATCTCCAGAGCCAAAGATGAGGTGACTGCCATCAGGTGAATAGGTGATAGAGTTGACTGTGTATGGATACTCTTGAGATGGAGGAATGATATGTTGACCTGTACTTGCATTCCAAACTCTAATGGTCCTGTCAAGGGAGCCAGAGACAATTTTGCTACCATCAGGAGAATAGACAACAGAAGTGATTTGATTGATATGGCCCTGGGATATTCCAACCAGATGGCAACCTGTGTTGGCATTCCAAACTCTAACAGTCTTGTCCCAGGATCCAGAGATAATGCAGGTTCCATCAGGTGAATAGGTGACAGAGGTGACTGAATATGTGTGCCCTTGTAATGGATCTGCCACACTTTGACCATTTTCTGCATTCCAGATCATGATAGTGTTGTCAGAAGAGGCAGAGGCAATGTGGTTGCCATCAGGAGAGTAGGCAACAGAGTAAACCCAGCCAGTGTGCCCTTGGAATGGACCTGCTACACATTCCCTGGTAGTGGAATTCCAGACTCTGATGGTATTGTCCCTTGAGCCAGATACAATGTGACAAGAATCAGGTGAATATGCAACGGAGTAAACCCAGCTGGTATGCCCCAGAAGTGGACCTGCTATGTGTTGCCCAGTATCTGCACTCCAGATCCTAAGAGTCTTGTCATAAGAGCCAGAGACAATTTGGTAGCCATTGGGAGAATAGGCAAGGGAGCTGACTGCATCTGTGTGGCCATGCATTGGTCCCAGTGTACAATATCCAGGATTGGCACTCCAAATCCTAATGGTTTTGTCCTCAGAGCCAGAAGCAATGTGATCACCATCAGGGGAATAAACCACTGAGGCAATTGGACCTATATGTCCCTGGATTGGACCTACAATACATTGTCCTGTTTTTGCATCCCAAATCCTAATGGTTTTGTCTCTTGAACCAGAGACAATATGACTTCCATCAGGAGAATAGGCGACAGAGCTAATAATGGCTGTGTGCATCTGTAATGGAGCTGCCAAACACTGTCCAGTGATTGGATTCCAAATCCTAATGGTCTTGTCCTTTGAGCCAGAGACAACTTGAGAACCATCAGAAGAATAGGCAACACAAGTGACATCATCAGCATGCCCTTGTAGAGTGTGAACCTCAGCTGGCCAGTTGGCTGGATGTCCCAGGGTCACAGAGAGATGGTTTTGAAGGTTGTTGGCCCATAGTTGACAGAGTGGAGAGGTAGAGGGTGTTTGGGGCATGGCTGACAAGTAAAGGTGGGGCGTGGATTCTCTGATGATGGGAGCAAAGAGTTGGATGAATTGGACCACCTCTGTTGCAAGAGTGGCAACCTCATGACCCTACCAATATCATGTTCAATACTTCTGACCAATTATAGATCATTGATCCTACCTTGGCCCATTGTTTCAGGGCATTGCATGCTCCAAGGGCAGCTAGGGTGGTTGACATGGGGGACAAGAAGGAGAGAAGGCTGATGGCTTCAAGCCAGAAGGGGAGGAAGTTCTTGAAGAAGAAAGAGACCTCATCCAATAAGTCCAGGGTACACTCTGTATGTCGCATATGGTCCATCCAATATTGGCACGAGTAAGCAAAGTGAGGCGGGATGGCGGTCTTCACCCGGACCGACATGTCAGGGACCATCGCATTACGGAGGCGAGAGTCCTTGAGATCACAGATGTTGAACTTGAGCTTCTGTCGCATACATGTGAGTAACGCACGTCCAAGATGGAGAGAGTGATGAGGTAGAAGGTCGACATGAAAGGCTGAACTGCGACTGTCGTCCAACAGAAAGTCACGGAAGGAGGTGTGCAGCGGGCGAATGGGTTTCTGTTCATTCGAGGCCCCGTCTAGCAGTGATCCCATGGGTTTGATGATTTTTCGGATGTTCGTGTCGCGATCGAAGAGAGCAGATAAAGAATTGAGAGATAACGGCTCCTTGAGCGCCAGAACGAGCGCCATCACCTCCCGAAATCTGCGTTGGACGTTATCCAAAGTGAACAACTGGCTTAGTATAGTCCGATATAGCTCGTCTAGAGGGTGGACGCCAGCATCGTTCTTTTTTTGTATGAGTATCTTGAGTCGTTCGTGTACGTCGAGCCCAATAGCACCGTCCCCTTCGATAAACTTGCACGCGGTGGACGCCCACTGGAAGAGATGCTGGGAGTGGCGGACAAGCAGCCGACACCATTCTTGATTCGGCCAGGTAAACTCAAGTTCCGTGTGTTGGTGCAGGGAATGATGGACAAACTTCCCAATGTCCTCGTCAACAACATCCTGGGGAATGTTACCCATCTGTTTATGGACGATCCGGGAGCCAGGCGGGACCGCAGCGAGAATGTCACTCTCGGGACGAGCAGTAATGAGGAAGCGAAGATTTGTCGGAAGGTTGTTTTCCGCGACTTGCTCGAAGAAGACACGAAGAAGATCTCGACGGTTGGATTGATCCCCACTTTCGTCCAGAGCATCCA
>JBBPJV010000911.1:0-13184 GCA_038088915.1 Sutorius aff. eximius
AACCTTTGTCGATCACCCGGCCACCCCCAGCTGGACCCCCCTCCAAAACCAAATCACCGACACGGAAAGACTCGAAGCGGAAGCCCAAGAGCGCGCTCGCAAAGCAAAGCGTGACGCCCACCGTTCTCGTCTCAAAGCGCTCGCCGTCCTCGGACCCGAAGCTGCATCGGCCATCTAAGCCTCCACGTACATACCATTTCTCCATCGTATATACTTGTACATACTTACTTGGTGCGCTTGTAAATCTTGTTCAAAAACGTTGTAAAGACTGCACGTCGCAAGTATCCTCCTTCGGGGTTCCCCTCGGGCTCGGGCACACTCTCGATCAACCGGTCGATCCGATCCTTGGCACCTTCTTCATACACCCGATACCGCTCCCTCAACCCGATCGCCTCGTATACCGCCTTGACCCTCGCCTCCTTCTCCGCATCCTTGCATCCATAGTTATCTTCCAACACCGCCCGCTGTTCCGCCGTGGCCACCTCGAGCGCAACATTAACACACCACGAACACTTGTTATCCACAATATCCGTCCCAATCTTTCCAATCTGCTCCGGCGTACCCGCATAATCCAAAAAATCATCCTGGATCTGAAAGTACTCGCCCAGCGGGAGCAAAATCGACAGCGCGAGCGAATACGGACGGACCGTCTGCCCCCCAAGCTCGTACACGTCCGGCACGCCGCACACGCGCATCGCGAGCGCGACCGAGAGGTAAAAGCTGTAATACGCCGTCTTGTACTGCACGATGAACGCGTGTCTGCAACGGGCCTCGTCAGCCAGGCGTACGTACGGGGGAAACGTCGGGGAGTTACTTTTTCAGCGAGAAACGACCGAGGTCGACGTGTTCTTCCGGGGCCGTGATCAGATCGACGAGCTGGCCCATCTCCGTCTGAAACGTCGTCTATCGCCATGTCAGCATCGCATCGCGTCGCGTCGCCATCGCCATCGCAGCAACGCAAAACAAAACACGCACGTCGTGAAACAACTCGAGCAGGTGGGCGTAGTACGGCTCGGAGCGAAGGTGCTTCTTGAGGAGGTGGTAGATGGCGCCTTCGAGCATGAACGAATCGTTGATCGCGATGTTGCCTACGCCTTGGACGCGGTACCAACATGGCTGTCCGCGGCGCGTGATCGACTTGTCCATCATGTCGTCCGAGACGAGGAAGAATGCTTGGAGCTGCGCTGCGTCAGACAGGGAAGCGTGGACCACAGGAAACACACCAGTTCGATACACCATCCCAGCAACGCTGCCTTGAAATACTCGTCGTCGGTCAACCCGCGCCCCTTGAGGATCTCGACCGAATCGACGACGCTCATCCCCCGGTTCAGTTTACCCCCGGGAACGTTGAAGTTGAGGTTCTGACATGGACGGCATCGGTGTGGGTGCGCGAGGAAAATGGGAGGACATACCCGACAGTACCACTCGACGGCTTCGGGGGGCATATTCTCCCCTTGCATGTGTTCCACGAGATCGTCCCTCAATCGCTCAAACACCCCCTCAAATTTCTGACGTCGTTGCTGCTTCAGATCAATTGCTGCCATCGGGTTGTGAGAGAGAGAAATGCGAGGCAAACCCAAATGGTTCGATTTTAATCAGTTCCGGGTAACCACGTTATTCCCGCAGGTGTCTCAGACATGTCTCGGATCAGATATGGAGTGGTGATACTAGCATGATAAAAAAAATATGCAGCATGTACGTTAGATGTAAACAATGCGACGGCCGTGGGAGGGTAGCCGTGAAGAATGCAGGTTAATGTGCTTTTCACCCGTTGAGAACGTTCATCTTCATCATCTCCGTGTCATGATGCGCCACTGGCTGCGCTCAGAACCCGCCCATGCCACCCATGCCACCCATACCACCCATTCCTGGTGGTCCCGCGGGCTTCTCTTCCTCCGCTTCAACCACGCACGCCTCGCTCGTCGTTAGCAAGCTCGCCACACCAGACGCATCCACCAGCGCAGTTCGCACAACCTTGAGCGGGTCCACGATACCCGCCTTGATCATGTCCACGTACTCGCCCTTGCTCGCATCATAGCCCATCGCAAACTTGTCCGGGCTGCCGTACTGTCCCAAAAGCGTCCCAACAATCACCGAAGACTCCTCCCCGGCGTTCGTCAAAATAGTCCGGGCAGGGTGGGTAAGTGCCCGGCGAATAATGTTGACGCCAAGGTCTTGGTCAAAGTTGATCGTGGGAACAACCTTGGCATCCGGGTTCGACGGTGGACTCGACGAGCCATGTGCATTGGTCGTCAGTGCCAGCGACGCCTTGAGCAGTGCAACACCACCACCAGGAAGGATACCCTCCTCGACGGCAGCACGCGTAGCATTGAGCGCGTCGTCGTACCGGTCCTTCTTCTCACTGACCTCGACCTCGCTGCTACCACCAACCTTGATGACAGCAACACCACCGCTCAACTTGGCTAACCGCTCCTGCAGCTTGGTCTTGTCGAACTCGCTTGTCATAGGGTCGGCGAGGAGAGCGCGGATTTGTTCACAGCGCGCCTGGATGGCATCCTTGGAGCCCTCACCGTTGAGAACGATGGTGTCCTCCTTGGTGATGGTGATGGAACCAGTGGACCCGAGGAGGTCAGGCGTGGCCTTTTCAAGTTTGATGTCGAGCTCGTCCGTAAAGACAGTACCGCCGGTGAGGATGGCGAGGTCACCGAGAATGGACTTGCGGTTGTCACCAAAGCCAGGTGCCTTGACGGCAGCGACCTGGAGCTGGCCGCGCAACTTGTTGAGAATGCAAGCAGCCAATGCCTCTCCATCGATGTCCTCGGCAATGATCACCAGAGGACGGCGCGATTGGGCAGCCGCTTCCAAGGCAGGAAGAATGTCTTGCAAGATGGAAATCTTCTTCTCGCTCAATAAAATGAGGGGCTTCTCAAACTCGACCTTCTGCGCCTTGACGTCGGTGATAAAGTAAGGACTGATGAATCCACGGTCGAACCGCATGCCCTCCGTGATCTCAATCTCGTCCTCGATTGTACGGCCCTCCTTGACGGTGATGACACCTTCCTTGCCGACCTTCTCCATAGCCTGGGCAATCAAGTTGCCAACGTGCGTGTCACCGTTGGCAGAGATAGTCGCGACCTGAGCAATCTCTGCCGTAGTTGTCACCTCCTTGGTATTGGAGGCCAAGAACTCGACGACGCGATCAACGGCCGCTTGCGACCCCCGACGGAGGTCCATCGGGTTGCAACCCGCAGCGACGTTTTTGACACCCTCGGAGTAGATGGCGCGTGCCAACACCGTTGCCGTCGTCGTACCGTCGCCGGCCATTTCGTTCGTCTTTTGAGCCACGTCTTGAACGAGACTGTTGTAGACATGTCAACATGCGGACGAGGTCAGAGGGGACCATGACCTACCGTGCACCGAGGTTCTCAAACTTGTCCTTGAGCGTGATCGACTTAGCGACCGTGACACCGTCTACAAGACGTGAGTGCTATGCATGATACATGCGTCGAACAGCTCACCCTTGGTAATCTTGGGACCGCCAAATGACTGCTCGATGATGACGTTGCGACCTGCACCACGTGGTCAGTAAAAGGGTTCATGAAATAAACGGGAACGAGTGCGACTTGCCCTTGGGACCGAGGGTGACGCTGACAGCATTGGCAAGGACGTCGACACCCTTTAGTATGCTCGCTCGTCCATCGTTGGAGAACTTGATCTCCTTGTGGGCACCACGGGCGAGAATGGGACGTGCAGCTTTCGCGACTGCCCTGCGAGCTGCCCGGGACGACGAGGACGAGATAGCGTGCATGGTGTGCTTTTTGAAAAAACGCAAATGAGCGGGAAAAGACGAAGTTGCAATTAAAAACTTTTCCGGGCAAGAAAAATGTACAAGGCACGTGATGCGTCACGTCACAGTCACAGCGTCACGGATTAATTTACATACAGCACGTGCTTACAACCACTAACGCGGGGTAACTTGGCATAGAGGTAGTATATTACTCATCGACACGACTGGCATAAATCAATGACGCCAGCTTCTCTGAATCCATATCCCCATCCCTCGGAACGAACTTGCACGGGAATGGCTCCGGATGTCTAGCAAAGACCGCGTTAGCTCTGATACACGCGTGCTCGCCAACCGCAAGAAACGTCACGCACACCGCTAGCCCTATCATCCATTTCACGTTGTCGGATCCCTCCGTCTTCTCAATCGTGAACAGCGCCAGGATGCACGCTATGGCACACCACAGTGACGCGTCCGCCAGGTGTCTCCCTGGGCTGTTCTCAACTCGGTCAGGGATACGAATGACCTCGGGTGACGTCCACGCACCAGATCCGACGCCCGAACCCAAACGCCCACTGAACCGTGTCCTCGTTCAGCGTACCGTCCTCCTGTAAGAACCGCTCCGGCATGAACGCATCCGGATTGGGATACTGGCTCTCGTCGCGCGATATCGCCCTATCCCATCATCGCCCATCGTCATCGCACGCACACGCCTGTGAGGTGGTGCCCCTTACCAGTCATTAGCCAAGACCATCGCACCTGCACACAGCCATCAGCCAGAGTCTTGCAAAACATCATCATCATTGCTCACCCTTTGGAATATGATATCCCCTATAGATATTGTCCTCTGTCGAGGCATGAGGGATGACTGGACCATGTTGGCGGATCCGGGCATATATTGTCGGGATGGGACGAACCTGGCGATACGGGGTACCACCTCAACGACTCTCGTAGGATCCCTTCGACATACGGCAACGATGGTCGGTCTCCAAAGCCCGGCAGTCGCTGCCGTCCAATAACACGATCAATTTCCGCTTGTGCGCGACGTTGGGCCTCCGGGTTATTCATCATGGCAAGGACAAAGACGAAAAGTACAGCATTGGTCTGTCATTCACACGTTACTTCATGGACCTACACGATCCAAGAGTAACACGAACCGTCCCAACGGCAGCTGAAGGAGTCGTCAGCCTCAGGGACATCAACATAAAATGGTAATTACCTCCGTACGAGGTTCCCGCAGCATCCTTGATGGCTTGCACGAGCTCTTCCTCCTCGAACTCACTCTTATGCCTGGTGATCGCATCAGCGACCATGGAGGGCGCCGCGTTCTCGTCCTCCTGGCATGTTGCATGAGCCACAAACACTCACTCGTTGATTTGTGCACGTACGACGCGTTCTTTGGTCCACAGAAACGGTGCGTTCACTGCCTCATGTGTCAGGCGCCTGCACTCGCCATACTTGGACATGAATCTCATTCCCGGAAACCACTGTGACATTGTCTTGACTATATCATGATCATGTGAACGGTCGATCGAGAAGCACAGAACCGGATGGTATCAACCCACCATACGGAAGCGCTGCGCTGAGGACGACTGATTCAACGGAGCCTGCACGAAGAAAAAGGTCTGAAGCACGTTGCATCAACGCCACAAACGCATCTCCTCCTTGCACGTCGTACCCATAGGTCGCCGCCATAACCACGGATGCGGAGAACCTGTGCACAAGTGGGGTAAGCACCACGTCACAGAAATTCCCCTCGACGCAAAGCGACCAGGGGGGACACGCACGTAGTAAAATGCTTTTCATAAGCTATTGGCCCGTGGTCGTGCAATAGATGGGTCATCAGTTCATATGCTCTCAATAACTGTTTTGGCCGGTAAGTGAGCGCCGCATTGCTGTTAAACGCTTCGTGGAACAAACGTCGATGTAGCCTGAACCTTGGGCCATAGCGCGCAAAGGCAGTTGCCCAATCCCAACCCAATCTTTCCGTTGGTTATTTGTCAGTACAGAGAAGTTATCAGATGAGAGGGGGGTGGGCCTACAATTCTGCGGTAGGCAATGCGGGCCGATCGGAGTATTTTTTCGAGACTTTTTCAAGCAAATCAACGGCTGCTTGTCTCGAATTCAACACAATGATGTCGTGACCCAAGACACGCGTGTGTATGATGTCCCCTGTTCGCTCACACGTCAGTGTTATCTTCCGACGCGCTACGGAGACAAGGGGGGGATACCGTAGGTCTTTCCCCACTCTGTATACGTAACATATGGTGCGGCTGCGCCAAAACTGAACATCTTTCGAAGGAATACAGTGAATGGGGGTCCTGGTGGAAGGGGATTGCCAGGTGAACTCGAACGTTTGAGCTTCCCCGCACCCACAATGGCCAACAGCGCGACTGCGACCGCGAGGAGGGCCAGGAAGGACATGGTTTGAAGCGAGGGGGTCCTGCATTTGGTTCCGATCTTAAGAGACGCACTCCCATCGGCTATGGCTTATGAGAGATGAGACATGAGTTAGTAGCGATCGGATCGATACGAACCATGGGTTAGTCACGTGCCACGTACCTTCATTCTACACATATGTATCGCCGAAACATGCTAACTATTCTCTTCCACCATCCCCCCACAATGACCCGCCCATTTGCAGCGGAAAAGAAGGTCGCCATCGCCGCAGTACGGCGTGCATGTGCACTTACCTCTTCTATATTCAACACCATCGTCAAGAACGAGACGCTCATCAAGGGCGACAAATCCCCTGTAACAAGTGAGCGCCGTCGGCCAACGCCGCACCGTTCCTAGCGTCTGACATCACACCCCAGTTGGCGATTACTCCGCACAAGCGGTAGTCAATACCATCCTCAACCGGGCTTTCCCTGCGGATCCCATCGTCGGCGAAGAAGATGCTGACGAACTGCGCCTAGATAGTGGCGTCGTGCTCAGGAACCGGATCATCACCCTTGCGAATGAGACACTTACGGCTGACTTGACTGCTGGTGAAACATCCGAATGGGGTCTCGGGCCTGGTCAGCAACGTACTCCAGAACAGCTCATGGACGCGATCGATCGCGGACGTGATCAGGGCGGTCGCATCGGACGTGTGTCGTCATCATACATCTAAAGAGTCATGGGCGTGCCTGACACGTTCCTCCAGGCCGATGGACCCTCGATCCCATCGATGGGACAAAGGGGTTCTTGCGCGGTGGACAGTACGCTGTCTGTCTCGCGTTGATCATCGACGGGCAGGTTGTCCTTGGCGTCATTGGCTGTCCGAATCTGCCCGTGAAGAGTGCCGAATCGGATGGCCCCAAAGGCTGCATTTTCGTCGGTGTCAGAGGTCAAGGCGTCGAACAGGCATGGCAGTAATCCGAGCACGTTTTCCTTCTTTCTTACCGTCACACTCAGATCGCGCTCTCGGGTGACGGCTCGGTGCCGGTGACGATCCCTCTCGTTGAGCCCGGGTCGCTCAGATTTTTGGAATCCGTCGACGCTGGCCATGCAGACCTCACGTTTCACAAGAGAGTGGCTGAGCTGCTCCAAATCACGCGTGATTCGGCGCGAATGGATAGCCAGGCCAAATACGGATGTCTGATTCGGGGTGACGGCGGTGCCTACCTCCGAATGCCGACTGGAACGGGGTACCAGGAGAAGATTTGGGTAAGTTGGGGGGGTTGTCTCATTGCGCCGCAAATTGAGTACCGTTCCATTGTCGCTATAGGATCACGCCTCTGGATCTTTGCTTGTTGAGGAATCTGGTGGTGTCGTGACGGATTCTCGTGGCAAAACCCTCGACTTTGGACTTGGGCGAACTTTGGGAGAGAATTATGGTGTCATTGCTGCGGGAAAGGACGTCCATGCCCAGGTCCTGGCCGCTGTTCAGCAAGCGCTGGCAGAGACACGATAGTTGGACGTAAAACTAAAGGTGTGAACACGTTGACCCTAACCCTAACGATGGGTTACGTTATAAGCAATCAATATTGCGCATTGCCACTGATCACTCAATCGTTACATGATACTGCTCGGTTCCAGTTTGAAGGATGTGATTTTTTTTCTCCTGCTTGATACCACAGCGCCTTCGTTATCGTTGAGGACCTCCAGCATTCATATACGCTTTCAGGGGAAAAAATTTCCAGAAAATTTCTGCTGACAACGTCTGAACCGAACTGCTTGCCGGTATCATGGCCACCTGGTATATTGTCTCACTCGCTTCGCTTGCCCTATCTCCTGACCCATTGACGCCAGGATTGATGTCTTTTCCCTCGTCATGGTGGGTCCCTCCATGCCCCACGCACGCCTCATATGACACAATTCAATACGTACCCAAACAGACCACGCTTATCTTTTTCGGCACTATCGCTGGCATAATCTACGTCGTACGCTCCACCTCTTCGTTCTTCAAGTCCACGAAAGCGTCGTAAGTCTCCCTGTCTATCTTCGTCCCGCCGTCGACTCATTCAGGGCGACCCACGATTCGTGCATCCTTGTCCCTTACTCTTATCCCCCACGCCTCACTCCCAACTATGATACCCGCTCATCGGATCTTGGTAGCCTCGAACGCAAGGGCATCAATCTCTCACGTGACGGTGTCTCTTTCAAGTCACAGCGCCAATTCGACAGAGACGCCTACCTCGAGGCGACGCAAAGGTGAGCACAAAATGCGTTTGCCCCCCCACACCCACGACATTGAATGTGTTCCACAGGAATTTCGTCAGGGCACTCGGCGCAGCCACGGTCGGACCGGATTCGCACAAGCACACGCTCCTTTCACACGCGGATTCTCATTCGCACTTGTCCAGTTTGGGTTCGACCTCGAGCTTGGCAGACACGCATGCCGGGCACGAGCATGAGAAACACGTGTTTGGAGTGGCGTTCCGCAAATCGCACGGTGATAGACATGAAGGTCATTGATCGGGGGGAAAGTGGCGATGAACGGTCTGGTATTTCTGCTCGACTAAATGTCCCGCCGGGTCTATATCAGTATGTTTCTTGGTTGCACGAGCTTTGGTCTTTCTTTGTATCATCAGGAACCGTCGATGAATGTGTTTATTTCATACCTGTCGCAAAGTATACTTATCGGATCTTCGATATCCTCGACGCTGAGCACGTTGCAGAGCAACAGACTACCATTTTGCTGCCCGTAGGCAATTCAATGATGCCGACCATCACGCTTGGCTTGTGAAGCCCTGCGGAGGGGGAGCATGTTGGAGCGCTCCTCGTGACCTCAGGATTCCAATCCTACAGTCACATATATACTTACACATGTTTGAGTCCCGCTCCCTCACTCGTTCCCACTGGAGCGACGTGAGGGTAAGCACCCTCTTATCACCTTAGTACGAACCCGCTGATATTCGTCCCTATATAGTCTAACACTGTTTAGGTACTTAATAATACTTGTTCCCACTGGAGCGACGTGAGGTCTAATACTGTTTAGTTTCAACAGAGCAGCACTGATCTCGATGCAAAAGAAAAACCCGGTCACTGAGTGGGTACGGCTGAACGAAATAGTATGAGGAACATCGGTGTGTAATGTCGTACCGCAACCACTCCATGCTGGTGTTCTTTGTCCCAACCAGATCAACCGGATCGAACCGGCGCCTCCTGGAACGATGGAAAGGCGGTCAAACTCTTGGGCAAGGAGTGTCGGAGAATCCGAGATTCAGCCACCCGGTACGGTGACACAGCCACTCGTTACGTAATCATGTAGTTACTTCGCACTCAGTGTACTGTTGGATACTCTAGTGACTTAACTGAGTATCCAACATTAACATCAAAGAATCCAGGAAATTAGAGTGTGTGAGGGGAAGGGAAGGTTCGGACGATGGAAGAGTGGCGAGGCTGACACATCAAGGATACTTCAGTCCGAATCCCACCCACGCTACCCGACCGTCAACGTCTGTATGCTATATGAGGAGCGTACGAGGAACCTCGTCAATTCCTCCTTGCGCAAGAAGCGCGACGAGCGATCCGAGGCATAAGCGAAGTCAGGCAAATGTGACGGCAGCGACTCTGTCGTCCACTTAGGGCTTATACAGGCCCAGGAATCTTTCAAGATCAGGCGTGGGACTTGCTCTTGCACACCAGCCAACCCTACCGTCGTCTCGCCGATGGAGAGGGTTTACTGCTCGATCACAATCTTGGGCTCCTGTGGAATCTGCAATCCGATGGTTGACCCGCCAGTACGCTGTTCAATTTTTGAGTATGAGGCCCGCTCTACTTTGGACGCGTAAGATGATTTAGCATCGTTCAGCTCGAATGACGGCTGCAACTCGCCATGTGGTCCATGGTCATGCCGCCAATTATGCGCCTGGAGTGCGCGAGCGTCATGATTCGCGCCTGGTCAACCAGCATGATGTGCTACAATGATGATTTGCTCGTAAAAACAATGAAGGACTGTCCCTCACATTGTATGGTCACAATGAATCGTCGGATGTCAAATGATGGACTCATTTTCCAAAAGGCCATGTTTGAGCGCAGCTTTTCGACTCTAGAAGAGCTTTAGCTAATGGTTCCTGTTCGCCTAGGGTAATGGCAGAGACGTTGGAGGGGTCTGTGAGATTTTGGCCGACTGTGGAAAAAAGGTGCGCGACTAATCAAAGAACTAACTCAGTCGCGCATAAGACAACGGACTGAGGTGTACGGGTACGAAAAGGGTCTAACTTATATACGTTAAGCAGAAAGTTGATCGCGTGGGTCTCGGAAAAGATCCAAATAGTCCATGTCACGGAAGTAAGATGAAAATGCATGATCGTGTGATATACGCGAGATAGCGTAGTCCATGGGCAGCAACCCGTGGACATCGGGTCGCAGTCATGGTTGCGCGCGTGCTTGCTATTCCAACAGGGTCACCTCGGCATGAGCGTATGCCGTGCTCAAAGTCTTACTGTGGGTTCAGTCGCATATAGTTACACAAGTTGGGCTTCAATTCTTTCTCGCTAGCCAACGATACTATCCAACGCCGTCCTAGCCCAAAAATGAAGGGCGATGGATCCTCGAACGGGCCGGCGGAACCAACCATGTGTGTGTCTCTGGCAGGCGCTATCTGTAAGATTAGAGCGAATACAGGACAGCGCGAGACTAACGAGGGTGACTCAGTCGCGTGCGATGAAACGGACTGAGGCGTACGAGTACGAGTGGTCAGTCTTATATACGAGTAGGGAATGTATTGTGGGTAAAAAGGGTACGTTGATCTTGTGGAGATCTATGTGAGCGAGCGACACAGGAACGAAATAGAACAAAAGAAAAGCGACAGAACAAAAGGAGTGTCCGTAAAATGGCTGATACGCGAGGGATAGAATGAAGGGATGCAAGGTGCGGCGTACAGGGGTAATACGTGGCACGTCGGGTCCGATAAGCGTGACGGTGGTCTGAAGGATCAGCAGCGATCGCGGCTGCGCGTGGGCTTGCTTATTTCAACACTATCCGCGGTGTGGTATGGTCGTCTGTTCTGAAGAGATGCATACAAGGAGGTCGAGAACACTGACCACTTTTGGGTCTGGTCCCCCTTTGGCAAGGAACAAAATAGCAGCTCGGCTACGCAAACGTACGGTTTTGTCCGCACCCACGCCGATATGCAGGAAGTCCAAGCCCCAATCCCATTCCATAGACTCTGATTGAACGGCCATCATCGATCTGTCACGGTCTGGGTACGTTTCACTCCCTTGATCGCCTACCTGGTCCACACCGGCCGGACGGGCGTCTCTCTGCCCACAGTGTCAACATGCACCCTCGAAGCTGGTACAATAATATATGGTTATTTGGTTCTCGAAGCATGTCAGGGCGACGCGCACACCATCGACGACCTTGATCTAGAAGGGCAGTCGATCATACGCGCAAGTGGCTCAGGATCGAGCGGAGAACGGTCGTGCAACTCGGGAACATGGCACGCCAACGATATGACAGGGTAAATGTCTCAATTCCACACGACCCCTTAAGCCCCCCTGTCGGATGATGGCGTGGCAGTAAGAACAGTACAAACAAATCCATAGCAAGACATGCTGTGGAGCAGGTCGTCCCCACATTGGTTCTCCCCAGATATCAGTTCGTTCCAGCGAGACCATCGTCCCTTTTGGTGGAGCCTGTGATATCGGCTTTCAATCAGGGTCGACCTCAGATCGCGGTGCTTTCGACCCAGTGATTTCCCACTGGTCCTCGGCGTATTCAGAACATCGCGCTTTGAACCCGGGCCGCTATCGAGAACCAAGCGAGTGGTTCGTATACCTACCTCCGAGAGGAGGTATATTTGCCAGCATCCAGTGGAACGACGAACAGAATCCGCTCGAAGACCATGTAAAGGAGCCGAATCAACCACAGGTCCACGGGGATGTCCGAATCAAAGATGTCGTTTTGTGCCCCATATTAGCTGACATCGATCGTAATACCTCGACGGATGGACCTGGAGCCTCACACGGTGTCCTTCGACATGTTTCACTTTCAGCAGTTCGCAGGCGGGCCAAAGTAATATATCCAGCCCCACTGACCTTGATGGACACCACGTTGCCATCACAACGACCCCCGATCTTGCTCGGATCGGAAAATAGTCATCTTTCCCTAAATTTGCATTCTCGGTTGTTGTCTGGTAGACCGTACGTTGGCATTCGGTGCTTCCAGGTCAGGCTTTTCCCGTTGAGACATTCCCCACAACGTCCATCTCCAGTCCTCATGATGACCCGGTGGTGTTCTACTATTCTCATGTTATAACCTTCACTAATTATTTTCAACTGTGGATTGAAGGCCCCGCTCGTGACACGGGAGGCCGACACAGACCGTCAACGTACAGGAACTTGATACGAAACGTTTTTTTTTCGTGTTCCCCTTGATATCATGATACGATAGATACGGCAGGTGCACCACTTTTATCACTGCCTGTCCAAACACGCCACGAGATGAACATTTGGCATGCTGTACACCCCTTCATCACCGCCCATATGCCATCAGTGATCTTTTAATCCTTTGCCCCAACAGGTCGCGAGGTGAACATTTGGTTCACCGACCATCCCATATAACGGGGAGGCTACTTAACGAGGAAGCACAAGACCGACTCATCCAGGCTGCGGTAACATCCATCTCCTCGACATTGACACTTCGTTTGTTCTTAAGCCATTGCACCACAGCAAACAGTATAGTGTGTCTCATACCTGTGATGTCATCCGACATACAGTCTGCCTTGTGGTTACTGCAGATGAACAACTATGCGTCCCGTATGGTTATCTACTTCACCATATTTCCTGTACCATAGCACGTGACCACATCACGTGACTGCCATTCCTGTCCCTGGCATGTGACCTAGTCATGTGACCATACGTACCATAGTAACTTACAGACTATTATGTATCTATGATGTCATAGGGTCTAGACCACTACGTCATAGTCTAGCCCCTTACGTCACCTCTCTCATTACCATAGACATGTCCTTATTTAGTATCAGGGGTACAGCACAGCATGGTCT
>JBBPJV010000912.1:0-13181 GCA_038088915.1 Sutorius aff. eximius
GTGACGGTGGGTGCGCACGTGGATCGGAGTCAGACGTGCGTTCGCATCCTTGGAAGGCAAGAGCCTCCTCGTCTTCGTCTTCGTCGGTTTGTAATCGGAGAGAGGTGAAGAATTCGGAAAACGTGACACCAAGACTCCACGCGTCGATGGCAAACGCATCGTACGTCCGCGGACCAAAAAGGAGTTCTGGAGCACGGTAGGCGCTGGGTGCGCGCACGGGAGCGTGTATCAGCAACCGACGAGAATGCAAAACGTATACAAAATAGGAGGTCGCACCCAGTCGACACCTCAAAGTACATTCGGCTTGCCGATTCGGGCCACAGATCTCTCGCTTTCGCGGCGCTATCCCCACTCACCGGAAAAGCGATCCCAAAATCGATGAGCTGTGCACGCCCCGAAGGTGTCAAGAGGACATTTCCTGGCTTGATATCCCGATGTGCGATCTGGACGGGTTCACTGTGGAGGTAGCTCACTCCGCATAGGATCTGAAAGAGGATCGACTTGGTGAGGACGACAAATTGGACCTCGCGTGGGCTGAGTGAGGAAGTCGCGGTACTTTCGAACGATATGATGGGATGCGGAGAGAATCCGGGGGATCGGAGGAGTTCCTCGAGGGAGTACGCAATGTACGGCATCCAAAAGCTCAGACTTTGGGATCTTTGGGATAACTGTTGCTTGATCAATGGGATGATCTAGGACAGAGAAGGGTCAGGCACCACGCGTATCAAAAACGATTCGTGCGTACATTTACATGCGAGAGCGAGGCAAGTAGGCGGACTTCCTTGATGATATCGTGAGGTTCTTTGGCATACACCGTGGTGGACGTTTTGACTGCGATGGACCGAGGGGCATCTGGCAACTCGGATTCGATGCGAGTTACGATGGATGTTGGCGTTTCGGATATGATTTCCTGGGGGTGACGAGGATCAGTACTTGGACCCAAACTGACCGTGTGTGGACCCACAACATCGTCGCCATCGGCGTCGAATGTCATCGATCAAGATTTTCGTGAGATCCTCGGTGGCCTTCGAGTTGGTCAATGCGAATGGCTTCAGATCATCATTGTGGCCGTCCGATCAGTGGGTATCTCGACGCACCGCAATCCGGGGCCGGATGGTGGCGGTCAAAACAGAAATCATTACACCTTGCGCTCTGTTCACATTCACATTCACGACCCCGTACATTTAGATAACGCTCTGCTTCATCATTAATCTATTTCCACAATGGCTGTGGACGACGAGCAGCGGGAGCTCCTCAGTAAGTTCTCCCTAGCTCATTATCGTAGTCACGATCGCTGATCATGTTCGTGCCACTAGATAAACAATTGCTGGCGGCGGCCAGACAGAATGGAAATGTCGAGGAACTATTGACCAGCGAGGAATACAGAGACCCTGACGATGAAGACAGCTTTCTCTTTGACATCAACTGCACCGATCTGTAGGTCCTACTCCGAACCAAACCGAGTTCAGAACACTCAATGATGAGGATAGTTCAGGAAATACGCGTTCGCTTCTACTTTTCTTTGTTGCCATCGATCTAGCACTGACATCACCTCTTCTCTTCAGCTCTCCATCTCGCGTACGTGGCCTGCCATCTCGTCTCCGCACCATCTCACTTAGCATACCTGATTCCATTGGATGACATACAACCCTCTGTGACATGCAGCGTCTTGAGCTATTCCATCGACCACGTCAACCTCCTCATCGAAGCCGTCGGTTGCGACGTCGATCCACAGAACAAGGCAGGCGATACGCCCCTCCATCTAGCCGTCCAGATCAGAGACCCCGATTCCCGTCATGCGATCGTTTCCGCTCTTGTCGAGGCTGGTGCCATCGAATCGTACGTGCTCCTCGTTTCCATCACCTGCACGGGTGCGTAGTGCACCTCTGACCATTCTTAACGGACCTCAGTATCCGATTGACCAACAAAGCGAGTCAGACGCCAAACGCATTGGCAAAAATCTACTGGCCGAACGATGTGGAAGTGAGTTTGTTGACGACCCCGGCTCAGCGACAAGTGAACGACATCCTCGACAAAGCTGATATCGCCTATAGTGAGTCGACCGATGCGTTCTTTGTTCTCTGGGATGCTGACCAGTGAGTGAAGACGGTGAAGACGGCGAAGACGAACCTGGGTCTGGGTCTGACACAGATTGAACGGATAGATAGCATCCATAAAGCGCCTTTTCTCCCTCCAGATGTTGTCTATTGTGTAATACACTTTCAGCGTACCGCATCATGCCAATTTATGGAGGATAAGACCTGGCGCCTGGCCCGAGCATGTTGTCTCAGCTGGATAGTGCTCTGTGAAGCAATCAGTTGGAAGTCCGAAGTCGCCGTTCGAATTCACTGTCAGTCGAAATCCCCCCACGTGTGAGCGAAATAGCTTGACTCTTGTGGGACACATGGAAGGGAGGGAGTTGTAGAGCAGGCACACTATGGGTGGTATGTCGCAGGATGGTCTGTTGTGAACTGGGACTTGCCGCCAGTAAAAGCACAATGCTCGTTGCGGGGGGTTGCGGGTTACGCAGGGATAATTAGCGAGCGCCAGGGACACAGCCTAAAGGAAGCGTGTCTGTGAAATAATGTTGCGTACAGGATAAACCAAAATCCTTGGCCCTTCAAGACCGACCGTGTGGTAGTATCGCTGGTAAGGATGTCATTGCTGAATGCTGGTGCGTGACAGCTTCAGAGAGTAGTGAGGGAATGTTGATATTTTAAAGAGGGTCAAACGACAGTTCTGACTACCAGTCAGCCTGGACTGGTATGTGCGATTGCTTTCCACCCTGACGGAAAGCACCTTGTGGGCGGAGGACCCGAGAGTGGAATCCGACGATGGCAACTGGCGGATGGTCAACAGATCGGGGAGCAATCCAAAGTACGATTGCAAGCGGTTTGTGTGTCAAGCGACCACAAGTGGATAGCATGTGCGACTGCTACCGGGGCGAGCGTGTGGGACAGCGAGCTGAGGGACAAGGTCGTCGACGTCGAGAGCAATCGCGACGTAGTGGCCGTGGACATTTCTACCGACTCGACGAGATTCGCCACCGGGACCAGTGGATATCGTGCCGCTACTCACGCGGTAAGCATTTGGAGCCTTGAAAGCGGCGAGAGGCTCGTCGGACCACTCGCCCATGACAATGTTGTCTTTGGAGTCAAGTTTTCACCGAGTGGCGGGCGCATCGCTACTGCAAGCCTCAATAACGGGCCCGTCCGGATTTTTGACAGTCAAACCGGTGACGAGCTGGTGACCATCAAGACAACCACGCCGTGGCTTACCTTGACCACTCCCCTTGCATGGTCATGCGATGATCAGAGGATTTTTACCACAAGCGGTGACAAGAAAACCAGGTCCTTCGATACCTCCACCGGGTCTCAACTCGCCGAATCGTCGGTCCTGGATGACCACAGCTACTATGCCCACTCTATCGCTCCTGCTGCCAATGAAAGGTTCATTGTTACCATCACGACCGAAACAGTATTCTTTCTGGACGCAATGACACTGACTCTGATTGGTCCCGTCATTAAAGATAGTCCGGGGCTACGTTGTATTGCCATCACCCCAGACAGTACCTACATTGCCACTGGAAGGGACGGTGGCACAATCACCATTCGTGATCTCAGCAAGATTCTCCCGGGCTCGTACGGCCCATTTCATGTAAGTCTCTGCGTTCGTAACATTGGCATGTCGCAATGCCAAACCACGTTGGACACATGTTCACAAAGGACACCAGGATGACCAGGTTGTGCCAGGTTCGGATGACCATGACAACAAACCACACGACCCTGGGCCAGTAAGAGTTTTCCTTTTTGCAACAAAAAGAGTCGACGATCATGTACGCAAACCAGGAAGAACCCGGGAAAGCCATCCCACCTGGGGGCAAAGGACACAGCAAGAGCAGAAACAATATCCTCGAGGTATTCACCCGTTCATTTCCACCACAGACCAACTACTCACGATAGCACAGGTTGAGGTACCGTCGAACTCCCCTGTCGCCCAGTTCGACTTCGGCGGGGTTGGTATTCAGTGCATTCTCTCTTCTTATTCCCTTGTTGACATTGCTAAAGCCAACATCTCCGGCCTCTTCGGCAGATCCTCGAGAGGGTAAGACACCTCCGCTTATCCCCTACCTTGACATACTCATCGGACGCCCCACCAACCACCTCCCCATGGCGGGTGCGTTTAGGCGAAAAAATTAGCACTGCCAAGTCACTCTGGGGCCATTTGGTGTTTAAAAAGTGGCTGCCGAGAATAAGTAACAAGCATTCAGCTTCTCACGACCTGGGTCAGCTTTCCCAAAACTCGCGCCAGTCTGCTCAATGTCCATCTACTGCCCACACCCCAGTAAGAGTGGATACCTCCAATGAGGGGCCTTTGTGGATGGTGGAGGGTAGACGCAAGCGAGTGAGTGCTGTCCCTTGAGATGATTGAACGCTCACACATCATTTTAGCGCACGGTTGCGCCCGGAAGGTCCAAGAAGGTTTTGTTATTACTAGGAGATGTATACAAAGACTCATCACATGCCACAGAGTAAAAAACGTCTCAAAATTGCTGTTCCCAAACATGCGAATGAAGATGCTTCCCATAGCGGACAAGGCACCGCTGGCGCAAGGGAAGCGGACCCAGTTCGTCTCTCTGGTGATGTCAAACCTCATCACGTCCGCTCACGTCCTGTTAGGTACAACAGTCAAGTGATCCATCCCAACCCTCGTCCAAAGGGGTCCACGTGACGGTGCGCTCTACGCTGCTTTGTGCTACACTGTCCGACTCACTACCAATCAGTATCAGGAAGAAAGAGGCATCTCTACTCTCAGGCTTGCGATCTCGTTCCCCACGCGGATTCTATGCTGTTTCCCTGGTGCACATGATGAAGCTTCTTGACCCGATAGGCAGTACGCCACCCTTGATCATAAATGTACAACGTATATGCATGTCGGTAGCCCGTCAACTCGCCAAGATTGTCACCCAATGATCGCAGAGGAAGTCCGTATGCATGTGAAGCCACCATTTTTGACGGACCTCAGCATCTGGTTGACCAGCGAAGCGGGTCAAATGCCAAACACACCTGCGAAGGTCCACTGTCTGAACGATATGGAAGTGAGTTCATTGACAGCACCGGCTCAGCAACAAGTGAACGACATCCTCTATAAGGCTGATACCGTCAAGCGAGTCGACCGAGGCGTCTTTGTCCTCTCGGGTGCTGATCAGTGCGTGAAGACAGCGAAGACGAACCTGGGTCTGGGTCTGACACTGACTCAACCGTGGGAGGACAGCATCCATGAACCATCTTTCGCTCCTCCCGATGCCGTCCGCCATATAACACACTTTGAACTTATCTGCGTCATGCTAGTGCATGTTGTCCCGGCTGAGTGGCGCTCAAACCCAAACCATCATGAAACCTCGGGAAGTACTGAAATCTGGAGATATGAGAATTCAGCTATACAAGGATGAACATGTTGGTACAAGAGGACTGGGGTATTTATAAGCTGCTCGCGTGGGTGCCAGTACTAGGGGATACCGTCGTTCTCACCTCACGGAGGTTGCTGGTGCGTGCAGTCCTGACATGGCTTTAACCCATGTGCTGGGTCGTCGATGTGACTCTGGATCATCTTTCGGTCAACCACCCGGTGTGATGTCTGAAGTGACCAGCCGAAAGTCCAAAGTCAGCGTCCGAAACTATCACCAGGCTCATGTGTGAGCGAAATACTCCAACTCTTCTGAGGGTGGGGGTTCCATACGATCGGAAGGAAAGCGTGACATGCAATGATTATCATTTTACTGAGAGCATTCGTCCGGGACATGAATGTGCCCTCTTTGGATAGATCAGAGACAGGGTTTGTTGACCTGTTATGAACCGAGACTTGCAGCCAAGAAAAGCACGATATTCTGTCAGGAACAAGGGTAGACGCAAGCCAGTAGGTGCGCTCCTTAAGACGATCGGATACACTAGCAGAATGCCTAACATTTCATTTTAGCGCACGGTTGTAAGAGCGCCCGGAGGGCCAAGGAAGGTTCGTCGTCTCTAGGATGTGTATAAGGGCCTCATCATGTGTTGCAGGATAAAAAAAACATCTTGACTTGAAAGCTGCTGTCCCCGAACATCCGGATGAGGATGCCCTGCGTGCCGGACAAGGCCCCGTGGGTGCAGTGGAAGCGGACCCCGTGCGTTCTCTGATATCATCCAAAATCTTATTACCATCGTTCACATCCTATTAGGTGCCACAACTAAATGATGCATCCCATCTCCCGGCCGGGGGGTCCATGCAAGCCGATGCTGCATTCAAAATCATGGTCCCGTTTCATCGGAAACAGGCGCGAAAATTGGGAGACATGCTCTTCGCACTTTATCCAAGGCAGCCGCCAACGAACATTCATCATCGCGCGCACTTCGCAGTTCTTCGATGTGAGCACGACTAGTTATGACGGCAATCCAGTGGTAGAGCGTCATCGAGCCAACAGCTCGAGCCAACGGTCGGGAACGCTTCCAGCTAAAAGAGTCGCGACAAGGATGAGAACATTGCAAGACTGAGACACGATGTGACCTACATTCAGCTGCTTGGATAACGTTGCCATCCCAAGTCCGACGATGGCTGCTGCGGCACCTTCAACAGCACATGATACCGTGACGGGCACGCTAGCAAATAGCCCTTGCGTCGTCCACCGTGGCATTTCAGGAACACGACGCCAGGTATCGGCTGCGAACAACACAGGTAGGCGTGGTGGCATTGCGAATGTCAAGAACTGGGCCTCTGGGGGCCGGCCAGGGCCAGGCAACCTTCAGGGGCGAATGCCAGCCGCCAGTACGCATTATGCCGGCAATAATTGCAAGGTGTTCCTGATGGCCTAGTAAGTAGGTACTCTCCGCGGGGTAAAGCATCTAGAACCTGGTGTCGTGGGACCTAGTAAGAATCTGAGTAGTCAGTACTGTCACTGCACAATGCATCCATCGACGCAGTCCTCCCATCGGCGGGCGGTACTTATGTAAAGGTGTTCGTGGTTGGCATCACCGGGATAGCCAGGAGCCTGGAAAAGAAGAAAAAGGAGCGCTCGTCAACCCACGATGCATCCGAAAAAATCGAACTGAAAAGCGTCGTCGAAAAAGAAAAGAAGCAGTGTGGCAAGACGAATTGATCCTTTGGGTCACATCATGTCATCAGATGTGTTCGAGTGCAAACTCTAGTACTTACTGATGCTACTCGTGCGACCACGCACCCTTGCATCGAAATGGACCGCAACACGGTCCCACCTGACCGCGCCACGGAAAACCAGGGATCGGGTAGAACGTCCGTCGCGATTGTCGGGGACGGACAAGATACGTTCACTTTGAAAGGACAGATACGCACGCCGGGGACAAAGAGAGTTAGGATGTTACTGTCATTGGGGGACTCGATCCGAGAAACCTAGAAGAGGTACCATTACACTGGTATCATTATACATACCATCTATCAATACACATGCAAACGAAAGCAATAAACGGAGACGAGGAAAAGAGAGACCAAACGAACACGTGTACAACATAACCAAGCCCAGCATAGAACCGTCTCCCACATCCAGATGCGTGAGCGTGTCATGTCGCGGAGGTGGTCACGGGCGCCACGTCCTTGATCGGAACGAGCACATGATTGTCAATCGCGACGCCTGGCACATCATCAGCTCATACGACACGCGCAGCCAAGGATGGAACGTACTCTGGGTCGCATTCGCGGTCTTGTATATTCCGATCAATCGATGACTCAGTTCAAACATGTCATTTCTGTCACCCATGCACCGTGCTCAGCTTCCAGAAAAAGGACGCAACGAGCGAGCAACACGAACCTCAACGAGATGATGATAAACTGTGCATTCTTGGTCCGGTCTTTGATGTAGTTGGCGACGATGGAGACGTTCCGGAAATCAAGCGCAGCGTCGATCTCGTCCATAAAGTAGAGAGGAGTGGGCTATACGAGAATGGCCAATTGAATCGACCAAGCAAGGGGCGTGCAGGCCGGTGGACCTTACCTTGAAGGCGTGGAGGGCAAACACAAGTGCAAGGGAACTCAGCGTCTACGGGTCATATTTTATGACATCACCTCTTCTTGCACCGGACGGGGACGAAACGCACCTTTTCACCACCCGACAGATTCGAAATGTTTTTCCAGCTCTTCTTGGGTGGCATCACGCTAAAGATGATACCCTCTGAAAATGGATCCATGCTATCAACCAACTCCAGTTCTGCGTTCCCTCCCAGTGTGATCATCTACCCGGCACGATGAAAAAACGGTTTCTCTCAAGGGGGAAGCCAGACCACGAACCTGGTACATCTCCTTCAACTTCAACGAGATCAGACTAAAGCCCGCCATAAACTCGTCCAACCGCTGTTTCCTGAGATTATCGTACTTCTGCTTCTCTGCGTCGCGTTCTTCAGTGATCTGATCAAGGTCCTTGGCACGACGCAAAAACTCTTCTTCGCGCTTCTTGTAATCCTTGAGGACACTCAGATCCGGCTTGACGCTGTTTAGTTTCTCTATCCCACGGCACATCGACGGTCAACGTCAAAAACTGGCAAGGGATGGGACACACACCATCGAGATACTCGGAATCGGCGACAAGATCACGTTTCCGGAATTGCGTGAGTTCTGGGACGCTGTAAATGTGCAACTCGCTCGAGGATTGACGTTGCTTGGATGCTTTCTTGGGTGGCGGTACCGTCTGGTCTCCTTGTTCCTGTTTGACCTGTGGTTCCGAGGGCTCCCCATCCGCGGGCGCTACTTCCTCTTCCTCTTCGTCCTCGTCATCGCTGGGTCCATATGTCAGCAAGAATCATGTATCACTAGGATGACACTCACTCGATTTCCTGTAGGCTCAACTTGTCATGCTCCGTCTGCCAGTGCTTCAACGCCTCCTCGTTCGCACCATCCTCCTTCTGAATATCATTTATCTTTTGCATCAACTCCATCTAACCCCGGCACATCAGCATCAACCACGCTTACGCTCGCCATCCACTCACCTCCTTCTTCCTAAACTCTTGAATCTCCTCCCGCTTGGCCTCCAATTGGGTCTTGAGCGCATCTAAATCGTCTTTTGAATTCTCCGCCGCAGTCTGCGCAGCCTCTACCGTGACCCGGAGCTCCTCCAAATACAGATTCACCTCCTCCAACTGCGTCTCCAACTGCCCAATCTCCGCCTCCGCCTCCGCCACCGCAGTCGCGTTCCCAGCGATCGTAGACGCATACTTGACCACGTCCTTTTCCGCCTTGGCCTTGGCCACCTCGGCTTTCGTGATCTCGTCGTTGGCGAGGTTGATGTGCAATTTGATGCCGTCCACCGTCGAGCGTTGTTTGAGCAGGCGCGAACCGCCAATCTCGAGGATCTTCCCTTCGAGTTTCTTGATCGCGTCCTCGATCTTGCCCGCTTTCGCCTCGAGCTTTTCGAGTTCTGCCGTCCTGGCTTCGATCTCCCGCTCGAGAGCCTCGATGCGCGCCATGTCCCGCGCATCAGGCTTGCTCTGCGCCCTAACACATCAAAGTATTAGCATCACCCTACGCAAATGTCAAGAAAAGAAGCGTACTTGAGATCCCGCACCCGCCTCTCCCCTTCCTCGAGTCGCTTCCGACCATTATTCACAGCCATCGTCAACTTCTCCACGTCCATATCCAACTGCGGCCCTGCAAGCGCCACCCGCTCCCCCTCCCCTTCCAGCTCCCTCAACACTCTCGTCGCCTCCTCCAACTCCCTCCCCGCTGCATCACTCTCTTGCTCGTACTGCCTCAACACCTCAGGGCGCACCGCATCCGCCGCCAACTTAGAACTCATCCCCCCGCGCGCGACATGGTTCCCACCACCCGACATCGTCCCGCTCGAATCGATCAACTGGCCCGCGAGCGTGACGACCCGCCAGCGTTTCGTCGTGCCAAACGCGATCCGGTTCGCCTGCTCGAGGCTGTCCGCGACGAGCGTATTCCCGATGGCTTTATAAAATGCGGGGAGAAACTTGGGGTCCTTGGGCTTGATGAGGTCGTACAGGCGCGGGACGTTCTCCGGCGTTTGGATACGGTCGTGAATGTGGTCCGAGGAGAGCTTCTCGAGGACCATGAAGGAGGCACGGCCGACATTTTGTGCGCGTAAAAAGTTGATACAGGCTTGACCCTGGGCGACGGTGTCGACGACCATGTTGTGGAGTGCACCGCAGGCGGTTGAAATGGCGACGTCGTACTTGTCAGGGATCGTTCCGAGACTACCTAGGCGGCCCTACAGACAGCGTATATGATTTTGTGACAGCAAGGTGGGACGAAGAGGAATACGCACGTGGAAGCCGTCAATTCGCCCAGTCTGCTTAAGCCGGGTGAGGTGATCCAGGACCTTGTTTTGTGACGTGCTGATGGCTTGAGATGCCTTTGCCTCTTCCGTCCGCTGTCGCAGAGATGAAGTTTTACTCCGCAGCTCCTGCACACGAACTTGGGCATCCTACGAACGCGAAAAGAAGTCAGGGAGGTTTTGGGCGTCAGCAAGTTACATACATGAAAGTTCTTCTGGTGAGCTTGCACCTCCTTTTGCAAGTTTCCTTTCTTCGCCTTCAACGCATTCAGCTCATCAAGCTACAGCAATCACCACGTCAAACGTGAGCCAGATCCACGAGCGTAATATGCATCTTACCTTGGCCTGTTGCGCAATCTGCTGCTGCTCGAGATCGTCGTACGCATTCTTGACCGCGTCCTTGAGACCAGCAGCCTTCTTCACCAGTGTATCCCTTTCGCTCGTTGCCACATCGATCCCAGCCTTTTTTGCATTGATCTGGGTAGTCCACGGTTCGAGCTCCTTTTGCCTGACCTCGATCTGATCGTGGAACACCTGCGTCTTGTCTATCACGGATAAAGAAAGTCAGTCGGGTAGGGGATGACACGCATGCGCCCACCTTTCAAACTATCTCGAATACTTTCGAGGACGTCCTCTTCCTTTCTTAGGTTTACCTCGTGCTCCTCGATCTCCGCGCGTTTCCGTTCGATTTTGGTCGTACTATCCCCGGTCGTGCGCTCGGCCGTGGCTTTAGATTGCTCATCCTGTAAAGGTCATTGGACAACGTCTATGAGGATGGTTCACAGAAACAAAATATGAAGGACCGCACGTCCTGCAACGTCTTCTTGAGCTTCTTGGCTTTGGTGTTGGCATGCTTACGCCGCTCTTCAAGCCCGACGGCCTGCTTCTCGTGCGCCGTCTGGTCTTTGACGGCCTCTTCAGCTGCGGTTTTTACTTCCTAGACGTTGAACAAGAGGGGACAGGCGGTTATGCCAGAGAATCCGAATCAAAACATAGCCGACGAACCTCGTATGCCCTCTCACGCTCTTCAAAATGCTTCTCCAACATTTCTAAATGCGTGATATCATCCTTGTTCCTCTCCGTCTCCGCATCCAACTCTTTCTGGTATTTCGCCTAACACAAAACCATCCTCAGCCCGCCAGCAAACGCATATGACCATCAAAACCACTCACAATCTGCGCCTTGAACCTCTCCTCGTTCTGCAAACACTTCCAAACATACCACTGCCATAACCTGCTCTTTGCACGCACATGGTCGTTGAAGAGCCTCAGGTAATCCAGCGCCTCCTTCCTCTGCTCTTCAAGCGCGTTCTTTTCCCGCTCGACGATGCGGAGCCGGTTCAGTTTCTCAGCACGCTGGTCAGTGAGCGTTTCCACTTGCGCGAGCGCTTCCTCGATGGGCGTTTTGTACGAGGAGGTACCGATGATGTCTTCGAGGTACTCAAGCAGCCCATCCTCGTGTTCGTTCTGAGCCTTGGGCTTCATTTGCGCAATCGATTCGACTTCGCCCTAGTAGAAAGATGCGCGAATCTCAACAAAGGACGGAGAGACAACAATGAATAATCATTACCTGGAGGATGAGGAATCGTTTGTGGTCGAGGTCGATCCCTCGCCCTTTGAGGAGCGCCTGCACCTCTGTGTAGTTGCTGGCGCGTCCATTGATCGTGTACTTGCTCGAGTTATTCTTGTATGCTATCCGCGCCACTACCAGTTGGGAGTTCGGTACTACTTTGTATGCATCGGGACCAGGCTACCGCAAGCGTGAGGAAACGCGGAACGACATCCAAAGAAAGGTCACATACTAAGTCAATGATTTCTCGAAAGTGTACTTCGACGCTGCATTCGTCAAGTTCAGAGTGACGAGCCGAGTTGTGAATCAACTCCGAAAGTTTACCCTGACGCATTTTTGAGGCGCGGTATCCAAAGACGAACAAGAGCGCGTCGATTGTGTTCGATTTACCTGAACCATTGGGACCGACTATGGACGAGAAAGACTGTTCGCCGACGGGATGAGCACGGGGTCGCAGTTTTGAAGGTCGTAAGACGCACCTTGTGAAAGGGACCGATCTCTTGTCTTCCCGCGTAACTCTTGAAGTTGACCAGTACCATTTTATGTATGACCAATCGGGCCCTTGGTCCCTTGGGCTCCTCTACCGGAGGAGGCTGCGATAGGGCTTGTGGTCTAACTGTAGGTTCCAAAAGCGATGTTTCTTCTCCCTCTTCTTTCACCGGTTGTGCACGTTGTGGACTCGAGGATGCCTGGCTAGGAGAGTTGTTCTTGTTGGCATCCTGTCGTTTGGTACGGCGCGGGGAGGCTTTATACTGCTGATCAAAGCCATCTAGGTCGTCCTCTTCGTGTGCCGTAACTTGCTGTTCAGGTGTGGGATCTTCGTCGTCAGAAATCGGGACTGCATCTTTATCTTTCTCCTTTTCCTGCTCTCCTTCTTCCTCTTCCTCGACGTCGCTCTCGACCTTAGGGGGTTTGCGAGACGAGCGGGCAACAATTGGTGTTTTCGAGGATGGGGGCTTGATAGAGGAGCGTCGCGTTTTAGGCGCAGGCGGTGCTTCGATTTCATCCACCTCTTCTTTGACCACCTGACGAGATCTACCCCTCCTCGAACGCTGCCGCACCGGCTCTTCGTCTTCTTCGTGTCGCTCGTTCTCATCGACCGACTTGCGCGATTTCTTCCGAGCAGGGGGTGCCTCCGGTCTACGTTCCTCCGCATCCTCGTCGAGCTCCTGCTCTTCATCTTCTCCTTCCACATCCTCGTCCAAACCCTCTTCCGGCACCCCCATCAACTTTCCAGTACCTCTCGCCCTCACAGAGGCCATGCTCCCCCTCGTCCGCTCCGGTCCCACACTCGCGCGTCCTCTCGACGCCGGCGTAG